>JAAOAG010000436.1:0-38656 GCA_013186755.1 Fusarium begoniae
ATCAAACGGCCGTTTGATGTTATGTTTGACTGGTTCGCTTGGGATGTTTACTACGGCGAGCAGAACGGTGATATCGCACAAAGATATTAAGATGAATATGTTAGAAAGGCTTAGGTAGAGCTAGATGCTGGGTTGTCCGCTTTGTTGTGTGTATAGCTGGCCATCTCTATAACCTGTGGCCTGTCCGTATTGGTCTTCTGCTTGATCTCTCTCCTAGGCCCAACTATAATAGTCAGCAAATATCGATGACATCCGTCGTTGTTGGACTTACATATACTGAGGCAGATAAACTTGATCATTACCGGGAACCAGATAGCCACGGCGACAAGTTGTCCAAAGCCCCACGTTGACGGGCCATCATCAGCCGAGTGCATGTCCAGAAGTTCAACCATCTCGCGCAGACCAATGAAGATCATTATAACGGTTAGGAGTTCGATTGCAGCCCAGAAGATACCCAGCGAGAGTTTGGCGCCTTTGGTCTCTGCGAATGAGAAGATTGTTCGAGAGTCTCCTCCAATCTGCGTGTACTTGATCTTATCTCCGGTCATTCGCTTTTTAGTAAAATCCACAATCCAGTCAATAATGAGACAGGATACAATGATGTGAGCAACAAAGCGACAAGCAAGAGTGATGTTGAAGAAGTCATAGCTGTTCTTTTCCTTGATTCCCTGGCAGAAACTCATTGGGCCAGGGTTACCTCCGCATGCATCCACGGTCGAAACCTGCTTCAAGTGTTCTTCGAATGCATCGGCGTTGAAGTCCTGAAACTCTGTGATGACGGTCATGAGAATCCAAGATAGGACAACGAAGAATAGAGTATAAAAGCGACGCTCTCCAGCTCGGTGCATGATGAGCTGCGCGAACAGCACTGGGTAAATTCCAGCTGTGATGAGACCCTGTAAAATGCGATGGTTGAACATCCAAGAGAAGAGGCTAAGCATGTTTGCCAAGCCTGCCCTGTTCCCGCCGTCGAACGTGATGATGGCTGTGATAGAGATGGTAGCAGCGAACAGAGCCTGTGACTCTTGAAAGTCGAGCATAGCGGAAGATGCAGCTTTGGCGAAGCGTGTTTCGGACAGTGTTGTCTGCCACCTTTGGCATGTTTGGCGGAACACAGAGTCTTTCTGGAAAGAGCTAGTCATGCGGCCAAATGTTCGGATCCATGATCTTGTGGGTTTAAAGCAGAGGCCGAGGAACAGAACGAGCACCAGCTGGATGATATACGCCGTGACGATCTTCAAGCTTGTGTCAGTGTCTAATGTAACAGGCAGGATAGGTAACTTACACCTTGACCAGCGATGTCCAAATCGATACCGGCACTTGCGGCCTGGCAATAAGGCTTCGCCATGACACTCCCAAACTTGGCGATATTATCCGGCGAAACAGGACCGCACTTGAACCCTTGAAGACTGCTTGTACAGCGGCCGTAGGTAGAATCGGAGCACGACGCCCAAGCGCAGTCTCTCACCTTGCGAAAGACGTTCAAGGAATTGAACTCCTCAACCGTTCCAAAGTGAAACCGCTCATCCATCTTTTTCTCACTGTCACGGTCAATCGTGTCATTCCCAGGACCAACCAGCATCCCCAAAGTCGCCAGCGTCATGCAATTCCAGATATTTTGAGGTGAATTGTACATAAGTGTCGCGTTGGAGCATGTCGCAGTACAGTTGAGTGAACTTCCATCTCCATTATCGCAGCCGTAGGAAATGAGCCGGGCGCCTACGGTCGGATTCTCAATGATGGACCTGATGCGGAAGAAGTGCGCCGTCTCCCAGGCTTGCCACTGTTCGGATATCGCGATACCGTGGTATGTTCTGTTGAAGTCATATTTATCTATGACTTGAAACTTTCTTTCGACCATTTTAACACAGAATGAGGAAGAGAGGGGAGAGGATGAAAAAGTCGAGGTCATCTCATTTAAGGCTGATATAAGACCCCTGAGGCCTACAGATTTAGCCCTATGAGATGCGCTAGCAGGGTTCCACAGTAAGCACAGCCATCTTTGATTTGGTGGAATTCGATTGCCAAGACTCCAGGCAGATACATAAATCAGCCTGTGATAAAATTTGGGGGCCGTTGTCGAGTTACTTTGCCACCAACGAGAGCTAAGAGGCAAGAAGACTCTGACGTTAAATTAAGCTGCCAAAATTACTTGGTCTAAGATTCACTAAATCTATACTAAATTTATACTAAGCTTATCTAAACTTACCCAAGGACTTTTATCACCTAATATAGAGGTCCCAAGTTTTATTGCACCCCCTTGCCCCAATCACTGTTGGCCTTTGAAATAAACTCAAGTGGCCACTCTATATATACTCCATAACTTGATGGGACTTGTCGCTTAACTCGTTGTATCCAGGCTGTAATGATGGTCTTGCGGAATGGGAAGGATGGCGACACGGGTACTAGAGCGACCGAGGCAAACACATACTCAATGGCGAAGAAATGAGCCATAATGATTTGGGCAACGTGATTGTCGGAATCAGATATTGTGAGGAAGTCAGAATCGCTGGCACCTCCGAATAACTGGTATGCTCGACAAACGGCACCAAAGGCTGTCAAGAAGTCAGCAAATGCTCTCACCCTAAGTGAGATGGATTTGGCGTCTTACCACCGACGCATGTAGTCCGCGACGTCTCGAGGATACTTTGAAGATCTGCCATGAGGCTGATTTCAAGCGTGCTTTTACTCAGACGCGCAACAGCCTTGATGGATGCAATACCAGCGTCGATGGTTTCGTAGTCAAGGCAGATGTCGAATCCGTTGTTGATATCATGAACACGCTGTACATGCCCCTCTATTGAGAACATGCGAAACGCAGAGTCCTCAAATTGAAAAACTGAGCTTTTAGAAACAATACTACAGCCACGAAGCATGGACAAGAACTCTTGCATCCCATCAGGCATGTAGGAGGACTGCCATGTTAGAGTCATAAGGGTAGCATATCGAGCATCACCCTCTTCCTTGGTCTGACATGGGGTACTTAGAGCAGAATTGAGTGCCTTGATTGCTTTGATGCGATGAGATATGGCGTCTGAGTTATAATCAGTGCCATTGCAGAGGCCGAGATGCGAAGCTCCAAGAGCCAGCATGGCGTGAGCTAGGAAGTCGAACTGAGTTTGTCAGTAGATACCCCGAAAGTCCCTGCGGTACACGTGTGCTTACTCCATGAGAATACTTCGCAACTTCTCTCCATACCTTTTCGCCTTGGATAGGAAGACCAGGGTACGCATGGAGGAGAAAGTGGTGAAAGAAGCGTAAATCAACCATAGAAAATTGCGCATCACATAATGATTGGGCAAGTTGAGGTGAAGGCAGATGAATCAGCCCCTTATCTGAAGGCTGAGGATACTCGCATCGAAGGCCAAGACGATCGCAGTTATCACAAGACGGTGTTTTTTCCTGGCATTTAACGCGTCGACGCTTGCAATTGAAGCATCCCCGCCTTGATTTGGTATGGCCCTTGCGAGGAATTGGTCTGCGACGAGGACCCCCGGATATTAGCGATGAGGGAGAGGATGACGAGGTAGATGTTGTTATATCAGCAGACTTCCCAAATGACGATTGCTTGAGTGATGGGCTCTCTGTAGGCAGCCCATTGTCAAGACCCTGCGAGAGGTCGCCATCAAGAAGCAAAATCTGGGACTCAAAGGACGACAGGGCATTATCCATTATAAAAGACTTTCAACGATGAAAGAGAGCATATACTGGCATAACAGAGATGCAGGGTCATTTGGTGTCACTGAGGCTGAAAATAGGTTACGTAGGGTGGGGGCGAGATTAGGTGTAAGCACGGATTAATATGGGCCGATTGGTTTTAATTACACTGACACCCTTAAGGTGGTGAGTACTAACTTCATAATTATAACAGAAATATGCATAGTAATGAGCTTAATCTTAACTTATTTCGATTTCTTTCAATCTAGAAGTCATACGTGCCTGGTTGAATATCAAGCCTGTATTGTTTTTCTGGTCTGACGTGTTACTTATGATCTCCTCTCATGAAAGAAGTTATCAAGAGTTATCATATCCACAATAGTTGTATGCATATTAAAGACTACTAGTGTTACAGTCTTATAGAATCTTAGGTGAAATTTATCCGGCTTCTGATGAGGTTCTTATGTTAGGATCTGGTCTGCTTATGCTTATGCTTGGATCTCAGCCGCATTGACAAGCATCATTCACTAGTGTTTTGGTGTCAGCAGCTGATTAGACAGCGCGTAAACAACCCCCCACTTGGTGACATGATCTACAAAGGAAGTCTTGGGCTTGGACTTTAATTTGGGTACAGAAACATGCGATAGCACGGGCAAAGCTTTTCTCGTTCTCGCTTCTGCTCTCGCTTATATCCCCTGCGATAAAGAGGGAGCCCGTGTTAGTCAGCGACCATCTAGTTAAAAGGCTAAAAGTAGCGGTAAGTCAACGCCTTTTCTCTCAAAATCTGCAGTTGAGTACTTCAAAAGTCAAACCTTTACAAGATGGGCGACATGGCATACGATGTAGGTTTCTCTCATCTCACTCAAAGTACAAAGTTAACCCGGCTTTCTCCAGTACCGTTGGAAAGGTTTGTTATCATTCGCCTGCACGGCAGTTTATACACTAACCGACACCAGTGGTTCTCCTGGGCGACTCGACAGTTGGCAAGTCAAATCTCGCGAGTCAATTCAACCAAGGCGAATTCCATGCCGACTCCAGTTCAACAATTGGCGTGAAGCCCACCAACAAAATGGTGCAGTGCAACTCCAAGACCATCAAAGTCAACCTCTGGGACACAGCCGGCCAAGAGAGATACCGAGCACCCGTTCCTTATTATAACGAAGCGGTAGCTGTCATGTTAGTCTATGATGTAACCAGCCGCCAGAGCTTTGAGAATGCGGCACGCTGGTTGCAAGAGGTTCGAGATCACGGTGAGCCTGAAATTGTCGTCATGCTTGTGGGGAACAAAACAGACCTGGAGCGTAGAAGGACTGTGACGACGGAGGAGGGCAAGAGATTTGCTAGTAAGTTGACCTATGCTTGCTAGTATGTTTGAAAGTGCTGATGAGGTCCAGAGCTTGAGAAACTTCTGTTTATCGAAACTTCAGCTCAGGATAACAGTCGAGTTGAGCTTGCCTTCAAGACTCTACTAAACGGTATGGCTGATCCCTTCTGATATACTTTTGATACAATTGCTGATCCGGTTCTTCGCACCAGGTATCTACAAGACGCAATGTCAGGAGAAATGATGAGGCAAATGAGATATTGGGTTGGCTCTAAGTTTCTCATCCTGCTGCATTATTCTAGCGAGGTAATATCCATCAATATGAGACGACATGGCGAGATCCTTTGCGCCACCCTCAGCTCTATCAACATCAAATCCACTTGCGCACATCGCGGCAATCCGTCTCTGAAATGCAAATCGACAGTATCCCTCCAAACATGTGCTCGCAACACCATATGCTTTTACGCAGTGACAAACGAATCCTGACTCCATCCATAAGCCCGGTTCAGGCGTCTTGCCAAAATCAGGATCAAATACCCCTCAATCTGCGACTGATGAGGGCGGTGAATGCTAACAGGCTTCTTGATATCCATATCCTCAGATGGTCTGAACGTGTAGACAGATCCAAGTCGGGGCAGCACTGAGAATCCCAGTTCTGACATGGCAGCCTCGAAGGACGACCAGCTGACGGATCCTCGTGATTGTGTTCTATCGAACAGGGTTGCGAAGACCTCGGCTGTCGATGAGCTGACTTTGAGTGGCTGTATCGGCTTTGCAGGTTCCTTGTCTTCAGTAGACTCTGTGGTTGGGGTGATCGCGTAGATGGAGGAATGTTCCGGGCGTGTCTTTTCCTTTTGTCTTCGAGCCTCGATTCTTTCCTTTGAGTCCACAGGAGTAGTGTCGATGGGAACAAACTCAGCCTTGGTATCCTTGTTTGTCTTATCCTTGGCCTGTCGATATCGTTCTTCGACGTTTTGGAACGCCTTCTCTAGTGCATCTTGGTAAAGAAATCCCATCGTCGTGCCTGTCTTCTCCATCATAAACGCATTCAAGGCTTCCAGCGCTTTAGTAGACATGCCAGGTTCCAGAAGAATCTCGATGGGTGCAGCATAGTCGCGCAGGTCAACTTCCTTTTTGATCTGGTTGAGCTCGGTGTCGATTTCTTGCAGGCCAACGACAAGTAGATTTCCTTTCTTTCGTGAGATAGACGGAAGTGAGTAGACCTTCGAAAAATCCTGGACGAACGCTACAATGGCAGCGACATCGTGGAGAGTCCGAGACTCTCTATCGTCAAGCTTCTCTCTCTCCAAAGGATGCGCCTTGTAGAGATCGCTGAGCTTCTCCATCCACTCAGCCGCTTTGGTGACGGTAGTATCGGGCTGACACAGTCGTAGCAAGTAGTGCAGGTGAGGGTCAGATCGCGTGAGCTCTTCTGGTTTGCCTTTCATCGAGACCTTGGCATTTCCTGAGTTATCATACGCATTGGAAATTCGCTTGAACCGTTTCGATCCAGTTCCAGTGGAAACCTGGCGTTTGAACAGTGCTTGTGTACGGGCGTACTCGAAATGGCACATATTAGAGAGCTCTTGAACAATCATCGACTTGTAAAGCTTATCCGTGGACGGCTTCTCGAGGAGGTTAAGCAAGCCAGTGATGGATATCCAAATAGCAATTCCTTGGACTGCATGCTAGATTGTCGCAAAGAAAGCAGGCCCAACGTACTTATGTAGGTTTACTGGCAGGGATCGGCCTTTCTCGTCAGGCACGAGCTCAGGCTGGCTGTAGAACTGCGTGTTGACATCTGCACAAAGAACTGTGGGCTCTGAGCAAAGAAGCGACAGAAGTTCCTCAAGAGATGATTTCTGGTCGGAAGCAACGGCAAAAAGCTCCTGGGGATTGAGCTTGACTGTTGCCTGCTTGGGGAGAGAATCAGATAGAGGAGCGGTTGGTGGCTTGAAATTCTTCGGCCGGCTTCGATCTTTGGGGCCGGAGACTTGATCCAGGACACATTCGATCATGAAGTTAAGCGCCTGCAGCATTTGAAGTTGCCGCGTAAGAATGAGCTGTCCCAAAGACTGCGGGACGATGGATCGGTCCTGAAGGCCTGACTCCAGTCCAGATTGAATTTCCTCGTCGTTGACGCATATAGGAACACGGAAACAGTATCCATACTCCTCCTTGGTGAAGACTGTGAAGCAGTTCTTGTAAGGATTTGCATGACGCAAGTTTCGAGTTCGCGCCATCTCATCGATGAGATCGAGATCTCCAGCAGTTCCGTTGTGACCGCGGCGGTATTGCTCAGTCAAAGGCGTCATAGCACGGTGCTTGATAATGTCAAGGAACAAGTTCGAGTCGGGGACTGTTATGTCATCAAGATTCCACTCGGGCATAAACTTACAGAGGCTGCCTAGCGAGGCGTCTCGAGAATGCTTCAAGACTTGTCGCTTCCATGCCGCAGCCTTCATGCATTTCGCTCGTTGCGCTTTGTCGAATGATCGCCAGGCAGTTTCGACTTTGGGGCCATAAGCTTTCCATTGGCGCTGCAAGTCCCCGTGCAGCTCGAGGAGCACTTCTGAGCAGAGAACCATCTTGGATGATCTTGGTGATCTCGATAGGTTGCAGCGTGCAGATGCAGATGGAGCAGAGCTTGGAGTTCAACGACGGTAGCTTTGGAAAGCTCGTGCCACAGTGTGGCTTCGCAGGACGTGGTGGCTGGTAACCCATAAAACGAGGATGGAAGTGCGGCTTTCGATAGAAAAAACACGGGATGGTAAGATTTTGCTTTGCACGAGAGACAGCGTCTTGGAAGATGTTGGCTCAACGTATCTCACCTGACCAAGGAGCACAGGAGGCCGAAACAGAATAAGGAGTTTTGAATACTGATAGACCTTTTTTCAGCAGCTTGGGATTTAAGAAGCTATTTTAAGAATCAATCTTTCATCGCGTGAAACAAAAGATTCAACATGTCGTCTCATCCAGCCAGGGTAAACAAACCATCAACACTTGACTCCCTCCACTGGGACCTTCAGCAGGGACCTACCTGTAGAAGGACCACTAAATCACAGAGTGGGTCGGGTACAGCCAATCAAATCAGAGAATGCCCATGTCTAATACTGCAACAGATCTCAGATAACAGCCAGTGGTAAATACGTCCCCAAGTAGGCAGCGATGGATCAAGAGCACCACGAGTACAGACTGAAACGAATAAGACAGGCATGTGCCAACTGCAGGTATGAGGACTGCAGTACATTCACCTATTTTCTAAACTGACTATTATCAAGGCGCAAAAAGGTCCGCTGTTCTAGCGAGCGTCCGAGATGCACATACTGCACACGCCTCCGACAGGAATGCTCCTATGAAGAAGCACCCAAACGCGAGGATCAAAATGACTCTAACAGGGTCCTGCGCCCGTTGATGATAGCGGGAGCTAGCAAGGAAGAAGCCTCATCTTCACTTCCTCTCGAGTCCCGAATAACCTCGCTTGAAACAAGTGTACAAAGGCAAGGCTTGTGAGATCGTGTACACATAACCAACCGTTCACTCGGCTGACCAAGTAACTGGGTAGTCTCATCAGTCTTCTCACCAACGAACGTGGCATCGCTGTCGGGAACAACCTCCGTCTGAGTCACAAAGACAATATTGCCGGGGACGCCAAGGGGCTGCCTGTCACGCCCGACATGACACTTTCTGCCGCAGCAGACCTATACTTTCAGTACTGCCACAACCAACCATACTCCCTCTTTCATGAGGAAACTTTTCGCCATCGCTTGGTAGCTCAAACGCTCCCCGAATACCTTTGCCTCGCCTTGTTAGCTACAGCCAATCGATTTTCTCAGTCCACTCGATTTTCTCAGTCCACTAGACCATTGCTGCTCTGCGCAGACCAGGCGTGGGAGCTGAGCATCAAGCGCTCGACAGCTAACATTGACTGTGCGGAGAGTTTACTGATAGCCCAAACCATTCACCTTCTTTGCGTCATTGACTACTCCGGTATGAGGTCCCCCCGTTCACAAACGTAGATACACTATTGACAGCGGAACTGATATCTCTCTCAGATGGCCGATGTCGCGCTGCATGGATTAAGCTTGGGCTGGCTGTTCGCATCGCGCAGTGCTACCGATTCAACACTGAGCCCGATCCCCGTCTTCGTCCTGAAGTTCAGGAGGAATACCGACGAACGTTCTGGTCTATCTACCTACTTGACAGGCTGATGTCCTGTGGACGAGAAAGACCTACCGCGCTTCAAGACAAGGATTGCCTGCTTCGTCTTCCGTCCAACGAGCAAGCTTTCCGAGACTGTTCAGAGAATCGGGGTCCAGTACTTGAACAACTCACCGGAGACGCGCCAGTATTTACGGAGCTTCCTGAACACAGTCATTTCTCTGTAATCATCTTGATGGCAGCGACACTAATCCGCGTAGTTGATTACGTGCTGCGAAAGGATTCGCGAGTTCACGACGATGTTCCCTGGTCTACTACTTCACAATACTCAGCGCTCGAGTCAACTCTGTGGCGGCTAGAACTCAACTACGGCCTACTAGATCCGTTAAATGCCGTTTGGGAGCAAATACTCACTTCAGGTGGTGCGGTAGACCCACGAGCCGCGGGGCCTCTGATATATGGCCGTGCTTTGTTCCATCTCGCGGGCTGTCTGCTGCACCATCCTTTCCTCCTACAGCATCGACTAGCAGAATCGGCCAGCAGGACACCCCCAGGATTCTTAAGCAAAGCCTGGGCGTCAGCTAGAAGCCACGCCACTGCACTCACCATGTTGCACGAGATGGAAAACCTTGGCTGCATCACAGTTTCTTGCTTTAGAGGTTACTGCGCTATGGTCGCCGGCTCGATTCACCTTCTTTTTGCGTCGGACAGCAACGATGAGATACGCGAGGCATCGGTACGACGCTACGAGGAGTGTCGAGGCCTGCTGCCAAAGCTGTGTCGTTATTGGGAGAGTTCGAGGCTAATGGTGAGTTTTTTCTCCACATATTGTTTGTGCCAGGTCTAGATGATTGATAAGTGATAGTTTATGGAACTTGAGCGTCTGTATGAGGATAGAAGCCAATACCGCCGGTTCTTCGATTACACACTAGCTATGGGTGAAAAGCCCAAGCTCGCAGCGTTCTGGGACAGTATCGACAACTGGGTTCCATCAAGCCAATCTCCGAGCCCCGAGCATGGCCCTCCTGAGCCAGTACAGCCCATACATTTCCCTACGTCTATCGACTATTTCGATATCGCACCGGCGGATCCTTGGGGCAATGGAAATTCGATTTTCGAGATGGGACTTTTCGAATGGCAATAGTTTCATGTGAAGTGGCTATATCATAGATAGTACAAAGCATGTTTCAGTGTTTAAGCGGATGGATGAAATGATGTAAATTACGTTGCCTATTGCCCGCTTCTATTTAAACTATAGCAGTGTTAAATTTTCGTCTAATCCTTTAGTCTTACTCCAAAGTATGTATGTTCATGAGATTCACGCCTGGAGAGATCTCGGCGCTTTAGCCAACAGTCTTGTCGCTTGTGATAACATAATAAGTCTTTACAAAAGGCGCCTCAGATGTCCATGTAACCTTCAGACCAGAGGGTAGTGCAATTATATCTCCGGCCTGAAACTTTAGCGTCTTTCCGGTGTCATGCTCGGTAATGGTGACCAATCCCTCAAGAAGCATGATTGTTTCATCCCCAAGGGTTGCACTGTACTCAAAGGACACAGAGCCATCTGAATCACACCCAGGCATCCCGCGACCTGTTCTCCAAAGTCCGACCTCGAGATTTCCTGTGGAGCCTGTATCTCTGATGAGGTAGAACTCGCCAGCTTGCTTTTGACCCTTGCCTGGCTCTTCCCAAGAACAACAAGTCCAAACTTGTGGGTTGTCGTTGATGTTGCCAATTATGAGGTCGTCTTTTGTGTTTCCAGGAGTAGATCCATTCCACATGACCCAGAACTTCTAACTTCTTGCCGGTGGATCTGATGGTAACCTCTGTTGAGCCCTCCAGCAGCAGCATAGTTTCATCGCCGAGGGGAGCTGAATACACGACGTCGCAGGTGCCGTCTTCGTTGCAGCCAGCAATCCCTGGACCCGTGCGCCACAAGCCAGCACTCAAAGATCCAGACGTTCCTCCGCTTCGAATAACCACGACCTCTCCCTTGGACTGCTGCCCAAAAACCGGATCTTCCCAGTCAAAGGGGACCCAGGTACCGGTTGTGCTGCGGGAGCCATGCTCAAGCTGATGAACAGAACCCATGTTCGAACTTTGTGCTTTGAAATTGCCTTAATGTCAAGGGGAGCGACTTATCAATTGACAGTGAGTGTGACTATAGTGACGATCATCATTTGACTTGCGGCAGAGGCGCCATGGCCTCTTCCTTAATAACCCCAAGGCTATCACAACCCTGCAGCTTATCTTCATAACCCCGATAAGTACATCATTCCCGGATGCCCAGGATCAATCAGGGAACCCAAATTCTCGGAGATGTGAGTGGGGACGGCCCGACGTAAAGAACTACAAGGGCTCCAAAGAAGCACCAAGTCGACTTAGTGGTTGCTTTAGTCTGGACCTATTCATAATCGAGCCTTGTCTACAGAACCAACGAAAGAGAAATCATATCAGAGATGCACCGTACCAGATAAGCAACATTTCTCAATACCAGCATCAGTCTGACCTACCATACATAGCTGCTGCGCAGTGGTGTGTGGAAAATGCAACTGGCTGTCATTGCCCGGGCCGTGTTCCACAGTTGCTTCCGAGACTAAGTAGCCTCGCTACGCTTCCTCGAATTGCAGCTCGACACACTATCTAATCATCATCTGACTCTGACAGCGCCTTCCGCACGTCAGTCTCCCATATCAAGAAAGGGACGACGATGCGCTTAAACGCTATCATACGCCTTAGAGTAGCCCTGCGAAATTAACAAGCCTCAAAAAGAGACATATGAATAGATAAAGAACACCGAAACATCACCGAGTAGATGGCGCTGATAACAGTAATTCTTGAGCAGAGGGTTGTGATATATAGACCATGGGATGTCAGGACGGTTCTACAGAGTCAATGCAAATCACGGACTTGGCTCATACCACTCTGGATTAGCATTTTGACGCCAGTCATCTATCTACCTTGATTGCATCTAATTTCTTGACAAGAAAGAAACCGATATCTTCAATCGCCATGACTGACCACGAGGTTCCAGCAGTGATGGGCATGCAGCACTCCAAGAAGCGACAATGGAGACCCTATTTGCTCGTTGCTATTAGTGCCACACTTTCAAGATATACGTTTCTACTGACTTCCAAAATTAGATGATGAGCATTAGCCTTGGAGCCATGTCGTTTGGATATTCCTCTGGTGCTATTGGAGCAACCATTGGTAAGTAACCACGACTCCGTATAGCCCAGTCCATCTTCTCTACTCAGGTTGCTAATTCTCGCCAGCGCAACCTTCTTTTATCGAGTATTTCGAGCTTGGAACAAGATCAAACACGACTAGTCTTATCTCAGCTATGAATGTGATAAGCCCCAGCTCCATCTGGAAAGCTATAGACTGACATAGAGCTTACACGTCCAGTCACTCTTCTTTGCTGGTGCGGCCATCTTCATCTTAACAGTTCCCTTCTTTGCAGATAAATGGGGACGAAAAGCAGCCGTTGCAGTGGTGAGTACCATCTTTCGCTTTTTCGCTTTTTGGGAGAGAACATGGCTGACTTTACGTCCATCCAGTCGGCACCATCATCATCATAGCAGGAGCAATTATGGCCGGATCTGTGCATGTCGCCCAATTCATTGTCTTCCGATTTGTATCTGGGGCTGGGTAGGTTCAACCATGGACGACTTGTAACTTACGATCATGTTCTAACCTGACACCTAGTACATATATGATGATCTCGTCAGTGATGCTGTGGATGACAGAGATAGCACCTCCCTCAATCCGTGGTATTCTCGTTGGTCTTGTCGGAGCAAGCTTGCTTTTCGGATACTCATCATCGGTTTGGGTGGGCTACGGCTTCTATCTCTTCAAGAGCTCAAATGCCTGGAGAGTCCCGTTCGGTAGGTGCCAAACGAATGACTCTTAGTTTGGCTGGCAACTGACAGAACCCTATTAGTGTTCCAGGGATTTCCATCACTCATATTGCTCGCTCTTCTCTACTGGCTGCCGGAATCTCCCCGCTGGCTTTTGCTACAAGGCCGCGATGACCAGGCCGCGATGACCAGGCCACGATGACCAGGCCACGGAGAATCTACTAAATCTTCACACTCCAGAAGAAGTGGAAGTTGAATTCCTACAGATTCGCACACAGGTTGAAATCAACAAGACTCTCCCAAGCTCATACTGGGCCATGTTTACGAATAGAAATTACATAAAACGAACCCTTGTCGGCATGGGAACTTTTGCCAGTATCCAAACATCTGGAATTCTAGTAATTAACAGTCAGTATCCCCAAATATCCTGGACTCTATCGTGACCTTCCTTACTGACCGCCTGCTGATAACAGACTACGGTCTTATGGTCAGACACTACACCCTGAAGAACTCAACGATGAACATGTGTTTCTGAATGCTAACCTTGTTTAGATCTACGGCGCACTCGGCTTCGGAGTCGAGAAACAGCTAATCTATGCAGCTGCTTGGCTCACCTTAGGTTGGGGCGGAGGCTGCCTGGCGCTTTTTGTCGTCGACAGGATTCCAAGGCCGAAGTTCATCGGCTACGGTCTCCTCGCTTGCCAAGCATGTCTGATAAGTGATAATCGAGGCTGCATTGGTGGCCAATTTTGCCGGCTCAGACAACAAGACAGCCCTACGAGCCTGTGTCGCGATGCTCTTTTTGTTCGTCTTCATCTATGAGTTTGCGTTAGACAGTGCCCAGTTTGTTTACCTGGGTGAACTGTTTCCTACTCATATACGAGCAAAGGGTGTCTCGCTGGGCTGTGGAACGCTAGCACTGATGAACGTTATTTGGCTATCTGTAGCACCCACTGCTTTCAAGTAAGTGAATATCACATCACATCTGTAAGCATAAGTATTGAAACTGACTGCTGCAGCTCGATTGGCTGGAAGTTCTATCTATGCTTTATCATTCCAGGATGCTTTTGTGCCGCTATGATTTTGTACTATTTCCCTGACACACTGGGTCTACCTCTTGAAGAGGTCAATGCTATTTTTGAGGACGAGGTACGTTATATTGTGCTTTAGATCTTAATCTCTAATTGTCTGTAGCATCCAGAGCGCTAACAGTTTAGCAGTATAGAGAGAGCATTGTTGGCATCGAGGAGGGAAATGTTAAGGGGTCATTCTCAGACAAGAGCCCTAAGGAAGTGGGTAGCGATGAGTAATGTGATAGCGATATCGTTCAGAAGCGATACAGGTCCTATTCCTGTGTCATCTTAACGGCGGCTTCCGTTTATAGGCCTTTGGTTTAGATCAGGTGTCTGATCATTACAGACATATAGCCTATGAGATTTCATTTGTATAGATAATTTTATTACAATTATTTATTTATCAATAATTCTGAAAATACTCTTTTTATACTAACTCGTTATTATCAGTCCACTGTCCTTGAGACTTTCCGACCAAAACATCCAATAACGAGGGCTGACCAGACACAGCCTAGCAGCCATTGTGTTGGTTTGCCACGTCCGACCACCGCACGTCCTTATTGCGACCCCAGTGCTGTCACAGATTTGATTTCGCAAGATCACTGACAGTCTGCCTCGTCATATCATCCTTGTAGAAAACCACATTGTATCCAATTGGCCGATTGCGATGAAAATTCTTGGTCAGCGTCACAGAAACGAGTGCGGGCTTGTCTGCCTACCTAGCATAAATCGTCAATGCATATAGCTGTTATGCCAGGGGCTGCGCTCCAGGCGGGCCCGGTGGCTATTGGTGAGACACCACCAATTGAATCTCTGTTAGGATGTATTGTGGCTTTGTAATTTCGGGACGAGATTTCTCCAGAGCAGCCCAATCAGTTCGATTACAGCCCAACAAGGCTGTGCCCCGCGCAGATCACAGCGAATATGTAACTACCCCAACCCCAGTATCATAGATCCATTCCATTTCTTACCCTCTCATCGCTATCTATCGATACTTATTTGCTGGCATAAAAATACACCCGCCAGGGTCCTCGAAATGTCTGACCCAAGCGATCCAAATTCCTATACTGTTGGCTGGGTATGTGCTCTGTCTACAGAGTTCACTGCAGCCCAGGAGCAATTCGACGAGGAATTTGAGCCGCATGAATCACCAGAACACAGAGAAGCTAACGACTTCAATGTCTACAGTTTCGGCAAGATCAAAGGCCACATGGTGGTTGTCGCTGTACTGCCAAATGGTCAATACGGGACTGCATCTGCCGCGACTGTGGCCAAGGATATGATACGTAGCTTTCGCAATATTCGATTCGGTCTTATGGTCGGGATTGGCGGCGGGGCCCCTACTGAAGACCATGATATACGCTTGGGAGATGTTGTGGTCAGCTCACCCACGCCCGGGCAAGGTGGTGTATTCCAGTACGACCTCGGAAAAGCCACCGAAGACGGATTTCTGCATACAGCATCTCATAATAAACCGCCCCCGTTACTGCTTGCCGCAGTAGCAGCACTCAAAACTCATTACGAGCGAAAGGGCCTCCAGATCCATGACAAGACCAGCACCATCGTCTCAAACAACAAGAGATTAAGAGCCAGGTATGGACGTCCGGAGGATCCAGATTCTCTTTTCGCCGCTTCGGTCAAGCACAAGGGTCATCCGTGCCACGAGCTTTGTGTGACGACCCCAAATGATCTCATATCTCGTACACCACGACAGGAACCTCTGGAAGATGTCGAAGTCCACTATGGTACCATTGCTTCGGGCAACACTCTGATGAAAGACGCTGCTAAACGAGATGAACTGGCTTCCAGAGAGAATATCTTATGTTTCGAGATGGAAGCCGCTGGGCTGATGGATGGTTTTCGATGTCTTGTTATTCGGGGAATTTGCGACTATTCTGATTCTCACAAGAATGACCAATGGCAAGGCTATGCAGCCATGACTGCCGCTGTATATGCGAAGCAGATCCTCGGAATGGTTCGTCCAGAAGCCGTTACAAGGGAGGAAACTATCGTCTCGAAAATTGATGAAGGTCAGTACTTTGATCTAATTTTGGGAACGCTGCGTCTAAAAAACAATACTCAATTCAGTTATTTCCGGCGTCCAGGATCTGAAACGATCTATTGCAGAACAGGAAGTACTGGACTGGCTCTCAGATGAAGACTTTGGTGCGTATCAGTTCGACGAACACAGTAAAAAGGCTCCGGGAACCTGTGAGTGGTTTCTGGACTCGCCAGAATATCAGTTTTGGACCCAAGAGAAAGGCCAAGTTCTGTTCTGCCCGGGTATTGCCGGCGCTGGAAAAACGGTAATCGCCTCTGCCGTCATTGAAAACCTTCATTCTCGCTTTGAAACCGACTCAAACACTGCCACTGTCCATATTTACTGCCGATATAATCGTGTCGATCGGCAAACCTGCGATAGATTGCGAGCGAGTCTGCTGAGACAACTTTGTGAGCGAATATCTCCCCTCCCGGCGGGCATAATGCAGCTTTACGGCCAATACAAGCGTCGACGGGTGGGAGTCCCCCCAGAAAGGATCATTTCAGAGCTAGAATCCGTATCAGGCCTGTTTTCAAGAATCTTTATGGTTGTTGATGCGTTAGATGAGTGGGCAACAGAGCACAGGGACCTCTACTCACTACCGGCAGAGCTTCTCCTTATTCAAAGGAAATTGGCCATTAATCTACTCGCCACCTCCCGACCAATTCCCTTCATTTCAAATCAGTTCAAGGATTACTCGTCTATTTCCATTGTTGCTCAACAGCAGGATATTTACGCTTATGTTGACAACTTTAGGTGGCCAGAGTCGAGCTGCATTGGTAAAACAACAGAATTACAAGGCCTGGTAAAACAGGTCATGTCACAGATTGTTAAGGGAATGTAGGTCCATCCCAACATCATCCATATCAAGAAATCCCTTTTAACAACCTATAAGGTTTCTTCTAGCAAGGCTGTATCTCAATTCCCTTGTAAACGAAACCTCTCAAAGAGACGTCAAAGATGCTCTAAAGCGATTCGAAGACCGAGCGAACAACAGTGATAAGGACCCAAAGTTCAACATTGTGGACCAAGCATATAATGATACTATAACAAGGCTCAGAAAGCAACATCCAAATTCTAGTGACTTAGCATTTCGGGTCCTGGCCTGGATATGCTGCACAAGCTGGAAGCTACCTGTCAGTGCAATCCAACGTGGCCTAGCATTGCGAGAAGGAGACACAACCTTCCATGAGGATGGCATAGTCGATGAATATTTACTGCTCTCTGTATGCTGTGGATTAGTAGAGATTCCTGAGGGGACAAGAGAAATACAGCTCGCCCACTACACGACGCAGAACTTTTTCCGGCATAACCGACCCTTGATTGATGACTATTTCCTCGCCCGGCATTCACTTAACCGCCAATTACCTTCAAACGCAGATGCCTATCTTGCAAGGCAATGTGTTACTTGTTTGTCTATCGGCCTGCCAGGCCTACTAGGAGAATTCGGTGAGGATCTTCGAATAAGAACGAACACATTCAGTTCTTCCATCTTTTCACGTTTCCCCAGCGACGCGCAGCTCATACAATATGGATACGAATTTGGAACCCATCCATTATATAACCATTATATGGGTATAGCACATTCAACTTGGGCAGCCACGAATTCATTATATGAGTATAGCACATTCAAATGGGGCAGCCATGTGCGACGGCTTTTGCCCTTAGACCAAACCTATACTACATCCATCGACTTTCTCCAAGCATGTGGAATGGAGGGCCACTCTGTCATTGGGATAATCAGTCATGCGAAGCTCAGCGAAGCAACACAAGTTTCCCAAAATTTGGTTGATTTGCACCTAGCTACGGTTTTCGGACTCTATGAATTGGTGGAGTCAGTGACAAGAAATCTTGACATCAATGCAAGAGACACTTGTGGCCGGACTACGCTCGCTTGGGTACTGGAGTGTTTGGCATTCGAATTCGAGTTCAAACCTAATTACATGGGATTACGCATAGGGAATTTTGAGACGCACGACTCAATTGAAACTGCTCATCGTCGTGTTGTCAAGGCTTTATTGAGTTCAGGTGCGAACCCACACATACCTGGATACAATGGGGACACTCCTCTACACTTGGCCGCCATCATAGGAGATGTGGAAATTGTTCAAAGCCTTCTCGACTATGGAGTAGACACTCACATATCGAATCAATATGGCTATATCCCACTTGTATTAGCGGTGCGGTATGGCAAGGAGTCGACTTACATGAAGCTCCTGGAGCGTGGTGCGGTCGATGTCTGTGGAGAGAACAGCCGCACAGCTCTGATCGAGGCTGCCTTTGTCGGAGACTTGGCCCTGATGGAAAAGCTTATCAGAAAAGGTGCCAATGTGGACCTTGCCGATAGGAACGGCCAAACAGCCTTGATGGAAGCCAGCAAACGGGGCAACACTCAAATCGTTAAGTTCCTCCTCGAAAATCACTCTAATGTGGATCATCAAGATCACAATGGTAGCACTGCTCTTATGAAAGCGTGTATTCGTGACCATACGAAGGTTATTGAGTCGCTGCTTGCAGCCAACGCTCGACTAGACATCAGAAATCAGTCGTGGAAAACTGCTCTTCTGATAGATGCGGTTCGTCAGAATAGCGATAATGCCGTCTTGTCGTTGCTAGATGCGGCCATCAACATGGAAGCCGAGGATAGTACCAAAATGGGGCCCATTCACGCGGCCGCATCAAAAGGCACAAAATTAATGGTCCAGGGTCTAATTGACAAATGCATTTCTGTTAATCTTCGGTCCTCCCAAGGATGATTACCTTTGGACTATGCAATGAGGCGTAGAGACGGAGACACTTCTATCGCTGACTTGCTTCGGGAACACGGTGCAATTACTGAGGCAGAGCGAGTGGTTCGCTTTATGCGAGATAGAAGGAAGCATGTTGATTAACTTTGTTTTCAAGATGTATTGATTATTGACAATTTGTATTGCTTTGACCAGGCAATTACCTCTGAATGAGTAGTTCTTCATAATGGCATTTGTTTATAATATGCATTGTACCGGATTCCTTTCTTGCGGGTAGGCGGAAAGGCCACCCCCCCTTTAGCCTAATAATTTCTAGCAGCTATAGGACTAATCATCGTAGCGCAAGTAGACATCTTGATAGTGTTGATACCTTTTCAAGGTTCTCCACGCCACGCAAACTTCTCTTATTCTCAGCGATCGGCATGTCAAAGCTGGGTCACACAGCCTGATGTTTGGCATCAAGCTCAGCCTTCACTTCTTTATACGTATCTGTGAGAGCCGAACCAATAGACCAATGGCGGTACAACAATCTCAGTGATCGTAGCTCGCTGCACCCACGGAAATCCCCAGCCAAAGACCCCAGCTGAAACAGCTCTCCCGATACCGCCGAATGCCAAACCAGCCAAGAGAATATTCAATGCCACATGTCTTTCCTTGATATCATAAGACGTCCAGCATAGCGCAGCGCCGTAAGCAACGTATGTTCCACCAAGGAACCGGATCTGTGAGTCCATGAGGGAGACGGTTGATGGAGGGAGTTTTGCGCGTTCAGTTTGAGCGAGATATTCTGTTATTCCGCGGAAGACATGTGACGCGCCATTATAAATGATCCAGGCGGAGAAGCCTTTGAGGAGGAGGGGAGTGTATTCCGTGGGTATGAATTGAGACATTCTGCTGGGAGGTTTGGTGGAGATTGGAGAATATTTAGAAGTGCAATTGAATTGGTGAATTTGGTGTCGCTCTGCATACAGAATGGCTCAAAAGAGCTACTTATAGCCCTGTCATACGATCTCAACGCGCGCTTGATCTTAAACAAATGCCATGTTGTTGCTTGAAACGGGACAATATCTTGCCGCTGACCTATCAGCGCCGTTAGCGACGAGAAAAAGTCGCCGGGCCGGGACGATTCTCTCGTCAGCGCTGCTGACAAAGAGCCCAACTCCATGGCGTAAGTACGAATAAAACATTTATCGTCGGAAAAAGAAAGGGCTCTAAGGGCTGAGAGCGGACATAAGAGGGTTATGTCCGCAGTTGTTCAATCTGGGACGGAGATATGCACAACACTAACAGTCGATCGCGATAAAGGGATCATGATATTTAACAGCCACTCAACGCAAGGCATGCTTCGAGATGTTTTAAGATACTCCTATCGCGTTGTCTTTTGCCTCGTTGTCGCTAAGTATCTCAGGATGTAAAATGCCTTGTGAATTGCATTCATCTTTCCATCGCAACGCATCTCCATGACCCCCCACAAGTTCAGCGCTCGACTACACGAAACAGCACGTATTTACAAAATTTGCAGACCCTTCCCTCGCTTCTTCAGTTGTGAGTCTTGAAGTGTCCAATTATGAGGTCATCATGACAAGAAATGGACCCTTACAAACGAGAGCTCCTTCCTCGTCTATTTTATGGAGCAGTGACGATGCCCTTCACGTTATGATATCATCTCGACAGTCAACCTTCTTCTTCGACCAAACCTCACATCTGCATCCTCTCACTCTCGTCTCCTTCAAAGCACAAAAACTCAACCACTCTCATCACGAACCACCGAGATCTCATCACTTCTTGTCCCCCAACACAATCATTCTCAAAATGGCAGACCTTCCCACCAAAGACGACATCAAGGCCCAGGCCATCGACGGCCGTCCCATCACTCAAGTTGAAGCATCGGCCATTGCCTCCGAAGAATCAGCCCTCACTGGCAGCGGCCCCATCAAGGGCGGCGCCGCGGCGACTGCTCAGAGTTTGCATGACAAGCAGCAGAACTTCCTCGAGAAGGCGGGTGAAGTTGCTCGAAAGGTGCCCACCGAGGTGACCAAGGAAGATGCTGCTGAGGTGCAGCGCGCTGAGGTAAAATACCGCGATGGTTTGGGTGATGACGGTTTACTGACTGCTGTAGGCTCGAGCAAAGGGCGGTCCTCCTAGAAAGGGATCGACTGCTGCTGATGTGCAGTCTGTCGCGGACACGAATACCCAAGCTTAGAGCCAGATTTGACTCTTCCAGGCTGGTGCAGGGATGAACCAGTGGTCTTGATTGCTTTATAAGGGTCCTAAGAAGGAAGTCTCGGGAAAAGACATAATTAGGCTTGTAGACTCGCAGGGAGAGCCCATAGGCGATGGCAGGGCCAAAATCAAAGTTAACATCATCAACTTTTAAGTTATCGTAACCAGATACCAATTGCTTGTGTGTTTTTAGGTATTTATGCCTTAGATACATGCCCTGCGAAAACTCGACTCAACCACAAATGCTGGCCAAAAGACCTCGGCTCAAATATCACTTCCAGACTTTAATATGAGTCGACATTATTACTTTACAGGACCATTCACTCACGGCTGAGTCTGGCCCATATCTATTTCTGATATGGAGCTCAAAGGCTTGCAGGTTCTTTCTGGTATAGATATCCCATGGTTCCATCCGAAGCAATGTTATCGAGTAAGGACTTACCGAGACCTGCTTTTCCTTTTCTTTTTCAGCTTTGACCTACCCACCTCCCAAATCAGGCAATGTTCCCGCGCAAATAACTTCAAAGCTTGGCCTACTGATTCTTCTGATGCAACCCTCTGTTGGTTGTTATGCTGTTGGCCGTGCTTTGTCCCACTTCTACATGCAACTACCCAAAAAAGGCAGCGCTTGGACAGTTCAGACAGGCAGCCAAGATCAGATCCATATTTTCGAAGATAATTCAAAGACCAGAATTAAACACAAAATTTTATTCTTTTATGAGCTTGTTGCCAGTTGGTATTGTATTCGTCGCCATTGCTACTCGTGGGGGAGATTTGATGATATGTAGGTCGACCTCGTCAGCGGAACCAACCCCGGATCACGAGTTCACAATCCCAGCATGATCATCTGCAGCTTGGCCCGCAACTAGGCTTCATATGGACTGCCACTGCATAAGGGCTGGGTATGCAGTCCTGATTGATTTGGTTATCTGTGGCTAGGTTGGCTCGGGTACCCGGATGATCGAATACATATATCGATAGCATCCACTCCTCATTCAGAAATGACCAATTCCCCTCTCAAATGTATATACCTTGAAAATCCGAGCGTGTGGTCATAACTTAAGCCAAGCCCATAGAGTAGGATCCGATATCGGAAGTCTTGCTAATCATTCCCTCGTGCGATGTCTTTCCTCGTGAAACTCGGTCTAATATTCGCTTTATTCGCGAGCTGGTCATCATGCTTCACCAAGTTTCTACGTCCCCCGGAGCAGGACCCAGATGAAGCAGTTGACCAAGACATGACAAAGAACAACCAATATGAGGACGGAGAAATGATCCCGATCCTATGGGATACCAACATTAAAAAGGTCGACCTCTATATTTGGCAATTCATTGACGCTGAAACGAACACAACCGCTCGTATGGAAGGTAGTAGGACTCCGTCCCTCCTGTTTATTGTTTTGCTGATTGATCCGCCCAGACAATGGTACATCTCCTTCTACCAGCTGGACAGCTCAGTATGATATCTCCAACGCGACGGAAAACAACGACGATTGCATTTATTGGTTTTCGTTGATGGACAGCGAATATGGCGGGACACTAGCGAAGTCCCAATATGTAAACGTCAGCGCGCCGAAAGCCGATGCGACCACGACGGATTCGTCCGCGAGCAGAGATACAAGTTCTGCACTTGAGCCTAGTTCAAATTCAGGATTGTCCCGCGGTGAAGTTGCCGGTATAGCAGTCGGCGCCACAATTGGAGGTCTACTGATTCTTGGGGCTATTGGATGGATGATTTGGAGAAGACGGACGAGAAGGGAAAATGATCCGGCATTGGCAGAACTTCCTGGAAATTATGAGCAGAGCCAGCCTCACTCTGAGAGGCCGAAGAGTGAGCTACCTGCCGAGCCTGTGGTTTTTCCTCCAGAGCGTCCTAGGAGCCCTCCTAGGATCTATGAAGCACCATGATTAAAGAAACAAGAGGAAAGCTAGACGCGGTAATATCATAATCAATACCCCTGACTATCTATATATGCATTAACTCCCAATGATCCTCAACTCCTTTGTCACAAAAGTACACAAGAGCAACACTTATCATCGTTATGGTCGCCTTGACCTACTAGATTCCTTATATCTGCATTAGTTCCGCCATGCCTTGGTTGCGATAAAGGTGTCAAATGGTATGTATTAAAGAGGTCCATCAAGCCCCCGTCGATCCCGAAAATATCATCGAAACATGCCTCGGCTTTTTTGCTGTCACTTAGTTCGTCGAAAAGCACGTCCACGAGGGCTGAGCCCGTCTCTCGCCGCATCTGCTCGAACCATACTTCGATCGCTGCTGCGTTAGGCTGAGACTCTGTTCCATTTTTATTTACTGTCTTTAATTTCCCCTCTTCTTCTCGTGCGCGATCAAGGTCGAAAAACCGGTACGTATGCCACTTCCTCTCGAGGTCAAGCTCCCAGACGACGCGGCGCAATACATGTCGCCACGCGACTCCTTTGCCCTCGACAAGGCAGTCCTGGAACACCCAGTCGCGCAGGAATATACACGCGGCAAAGCACGCACGTCCTGGATCCCGTCCAGAAAGAAAAAAGTTCCAAAACTGAGCGCGCAGCTCTGTCAGGACAATGCGGAGGGCTTGCTCGAAGGCAAAGAGGACGGCGCCTTGCTTCTTGCGCATATCCCTTTTTTCCATATTTTTCGTGTTGTCTTTGTTACCCTCCATGCCGTCGTAGAATACCTCGATTTGTGATCTCTGTTTCTGCGATATCAGTCCCAGTAATCCGTATAGTCTATCCTCAGGCCGACTGCATTCGCGAGTTGTGCGACTCGCGAACTGGCGCAACGCCTGGCCCAATGTCAGCGGTGCTGCAGGGTTTGGTATGTATAAGTCACCGCGAAAGCGGGATTCAGACGTCCGTGCGTTTGAGATATGTGGCGCGTCGGTCACCCGATCCATCTTTTTGTTTTCGTTGTCGTGATTTTCCCTTTGTCGTGATCCCAGCCCCCCGCTTTCGCCAAATGGTTGCAATTGACGCCTGCGTCCCAGATCTAGCATCGACAGGCCGGTGAACCCGCCGAGAGAGCTGAGCATATCGATAATGTCCATCTGAGCGTCTTGTAACTTGCTAATATCCGTGAATGGCTGCCGCTGGAAATCATGGTCAGGATATCGCAGCTTGAACTCCTGCTCGAAGATCCGTAGTGGCAGTGTGCACAACGTCTGCAAGTCGAATGTGAACATGTCGAAAATAAGAGTAGCTGGATGCGGCGTAAGAAATATTTCCTGGATAATCCACATGCGTTTCCAGTACGCACGGCTGCATAGGACAGCCAAACAGAATAGGTCACGCTCTGTCATAGGCGGTAGGATATTCTCGATAAGAGCCAAGTCCTGGTAGGTGCCTGACCAGGGACCCCCAGAAATAGTTTGCTGGATTTGTCGAGATAGTTTCCGTCGGAAGAAATGCAGACCCGCCTCCATTTCCTTCTTACTCCGCCCATGGCAACCATCCGCTTCGATATCACCGACGAAAATCAACACCTCGTCAGCAAAACAGTAGATCTCGTTCATAAAAGGAACCTGAGCCGCTTTCTCGGCGTTGTCGAGCTGATTAATACAGACGGCGTCGATGAAAAAGGGCCCTCTGGTTACCATCTCTGCATCTTGGCGAGACTCGGGCGCTCCAAAGTCGTCCTCATATTGCTTCAACGCCCAGCGTCGCCTTAGGAACGAAAGCACATTGGGGCTCACGGGGAATGGGTGCCCGTCGATCAGGATGTGCGCCATGTCCGAAGGAGACGCTGGAGAGCCCCAGGTGTAGGATAGCGCGCGATAGCAAGTCGAGGGAAGACTACCACGGTCGGCGATGACAAATGTGCACTCTATGGGTTGCGATAGCTGCTTCTGCTTGTGTTCCTCACTAGCGAGATGAGGAATTGGATCGCTGGCGGGAGATATGGCAAGAAGGCGAACTTGCCGTAACGGATCAATGGGCGGGTATTGAAAGCTACGGCGCGGGCTTGGATGTCGGTCGTCGTGCATTCTAGATAGGATTTTGTCTGTAGACCCGCATGATGATTGATGGAAGACATTGCTGAGTGTGATGTTTATTTGGAGTTGACGTTGACAACATTTTGCAGCAACCCACTGCAATACTGTCTTAAATAAAGCGGTCTCTCAGTTCAGCGCCAGTCTTGTCTATTTGCCACTCTGTTGTTCAGCCGCACGCCCATTGGTCTTGGCATGATCCTCAAAGCGCGGTCAAAATCCAGATTTTGGTATGCCAAGGATGAGCTGAACATTTCCGCCCTTGACTAAAAGATAAGTGGCTTGTCCATCATTCAGCTCCAGCAATCAATATTGATAAGGGGGGGGTAAAAGGCCAGGCTGAGCCAGATGATAGCTCGTCCCAAAAGTGGCAGTCTTCAGCAGTTCACGTGTCGCTTGAGTTTCGCCTTGTAATAGCATCTGAATCTGAGCCAAACTGATTCGTGCTGATATTTGCTGTGAGTACTGAAAAGCCAAGTCTATCGAGGGACTCGCGTAGGCCGCCAGATCCTTCACGGATTTGAGCGAGATTTCTCATGCTGTATTATTTCCAGTCAACCTCAGCGTCGAACCGTTCACTTTGGGTGGTGGAGATGGCGTCCTATCCTTGTTCTTCTTTTCGGTTGGTCGTTATGACCTTGCAGCCAGCATGTATGGGGACCCGGGATAATTTATAGCCGATATCGAGGGCGCCGCCTGTTATAAGTACGACGCGGCCTTCGAAATTATCGGGTTTGATGACTTCGGGGCCAATGTATGTAATTTTTTATATTCTTTTTAGAGGATGGATTGCATGGTGATATTAACTGTTAATAATATCAAGTTTGGAGTAGCAGTTTGAGATAAGATGAAAGGTAGAGATTCGAATTATAATTTCTAATAAGAATCTGAATTTGAAATAAGACTTATTCTATATATTTACGGGACGTCGTCGTCGAAGCCATTTATGTCACATTTTGCGCAAATAAATATTTCCAAGCTGATACAATACTAGCTACATAATTATATCATTGTCAAAGCACTAACTGAAGCGACAGTTGAAGGGTTGTCATTGATCTCATTGTGGGGGCTTATCAAATGAGATCGCCATAATTCTAGGATCTCCAGTCGGCGAGAATAGTCAGATGACGGCAGAAGAGATACATTCTTCCTTGAATATCAATCATATACCAATCAAATTATCTACCAAATATCACAATGATGCATTTAGGTACTTCCGCGCCCATGCATCTCTCAATGCCGTCGTCGTCGGCGATTTTTCGCGTTTAAAGTTCCCCGGGTCCAGGGTAACTCCCCTAACCAAAAGCATATTTTCAGCTGAACACCATCGGGTAGCATCGTGAGAAATTGAGTTCACGAGTAGCGGAAATTGGCAGGAAATTACACACAAACATTCTCGGACCAACCTAACCACGATCTACCAACCTCACCAGGCAGCAGTACTCCACTGATCAACCGACCGAGCATGTGCTTAAAAGTCTAAACTTCAGCTGCAAATGGTGATCTTCACTGATTCTGAAAATCTTTATACCATAAACCCGCTGTATTTCCCAGCCTGTGGATCTTTACACGTGGCGTGGCAGTCATCGCTGAGACAAGATGTCATGGCTGTGTATTTGAAGTGGCATTGGGGGTGATTTGGGGGTTCATGTCTGTCGGCCGACACAATGTTACAACCTTGATGGAAATGAAAAAAATCCTAAGGCTGAAGCGAAAACACCGACGGAGCCTCGGGCCGGGTTGAAAGTTGAAGAGCGCCAAGTCCCCGAGATGATTCAACTTCCGTAACGGGGTTAGCTATCTAAACGCGATAATGAACTGAGTCACTCACTGACTTCAAAAACGGGTCATCGCTCTCAGGGTCCTTGCTCCAGCGACAGATGTCAAACTGTCACGAGCTTCTCCCCGTCTTCGTACGGATATTACAACGTCAGTGGCTTACTCTCATAACCAAGCGCTCTCTTCTCCACGATATCACAAAAGCCTCAAATTTTAAAATTACCCATCAGCCCAGCGCGTAAACGTGCATTTGCATTCGGGTTCAATTGCTCTCCGTCGGGGACCGGCAACTTCTGTATTCAATCTAGACCAGGGGTATTCTCACCCAATCCCTGTAACAAATCGCGCGACAAAAGGGCCTTCTTGCCTTAGCGCTTATCCCTGACAGAATAATTGTTAAGAAAATAGTTAGAGATTAGGTGGAGAGGCTAACGGGTGTTTTTGGAGGGGTGCTAAGCGATAATAGCCTGTTTTGAGATCTAGACCCAGCTACTTGGGCGAAAGAGGAAATCACCGGACTTAAGCAGGGGGAGAGAATAAAGTGCTGTTGGTTGGTTTGGAGATGTGACAAATTGTGAGGAAGTGAGACGACAAGATTGACAGAGTTATTTCTGAGAATAGTGACAATGAAAGCTGGGAGTTGATGGAAGAATAGTCAGTCGCCAATCTATAGCAGTGTGAAATGTCATTCTGTCAATCGGAAACAGCGATAGTTCTGAGGATCTTATCGTCCGGGGTTCAACGCAAGGGTCAGCAGCCTTACAGCAAAAAAAGAGGCACCGTGTTCCTGCACTAGCTAGGGGTAGCGTAGCTCGACCCTCACCCATCCACCACCGAGTCAACGTGCCTCATCCCAAATTCTACGCCGTCCACATGCCAGTCCATGCCACTAACGATGAACTACGCCTCTTTTTCAATAATGGCGCCTCCATTGTTAAAAACATGACGCTTAGCCTCTCTCTCTCTCCCTTTTTCCCCTTCAACCCCCATCAGTCACTCTTTTTTTCTTGACCGTTTGAGTCAAGAAGTACTAACTACTGCCCACGATGGCTAATTCACTCTTTACTTTTTTCCTTCTCACATTCCTTTCATTCTTTGTTTCCGCCCAAGACGATGTCAACCCCGGCGACGTGAACCCCGTCCCCCCCGTCGGCGAGATCAAGACCGAAGACCCCATCTCCAGTCCTCTCACCGAAGGATGTCCTCAGCCGTGCAGCATCGCGGGCAACGACCCTGCCAACTGGACGCAGCTTCATAGCCTGGAGGAACTCGCGGGGTGTTCTATGCCTATGCTGTTTGCGCTCAATGTTGAGAACGATTACAGCGAGAGCGCGACGCTGTATACCTGCGTTACCGAGACGAGCTCTACACAGACTAAGAGGGATGAGGGTACAAAGGTCCAGGCTAGAGCGGCGGAGAGCTCTGTTTCGCTGGCTAGTAACTGCGGTGCTGAGAAGGCTACCGTGAAGACTACCTCGGCTTTTGGAGGGGCTGTTCTTCGATCTGGTAATAATGTCGCTGCTGCTGCTGGTCTCTTGGCCGAGTATCTCGATAACGGGGCTACGTGCGGTACTACCATTATCTTCGCCAAGTCTGGTTCTTCTATTGCTGGTGTTTACGTCGGCGGTGAGGTCCAGAAGGACAGTGCTTCTAACATTCTTCGCCAATCTGCTACTCGTCTTCAGAAGGGCGTTCAGGCTTTCCAGGTCTGCAATGCTAATGACAAGACTACCCAGACTATCGGTCTTTACGCAGCTGATAACGTGAACGGTCTCCAAGCTGTGCAGAACACTGTGAGAACTTGGTCCCACGGTCAGTGTGTCAGCATCGCTCAACCTTCCAAGGAGTCTATCAACCTCGGCGTTCTGACTACCACCACCGTCAAGGCCCGCGATGTTGAGCTCCGCTCTCGTTTCGCAGGCGTTGAGTCCCTTCTCGCCCCCCGCGCCGACTGCAAAGCCATCCAAGTCGTCTCGGGCGATTCTTGCGCTTCGCTCGCCAAGAAGTGCAAGGTCACCACCGCCAACTTCAACAAGTACAACCCCGCCAAGAACTTTTGCTCTACCCTTGCCCCTAAGCAGTGGGTTTGCTGCTCTGCTGGTACTCTCCCCGACAAGACGCCCCAGCCTAGCAAGGATGGTACATGTTTCATTTACAAGATCAAGTCTGGTGATGGCTGCTACTCTCTCGGTCAGAACTTTGGTATTACTCAGAAGTTCATTGAGGATGTTAACAAGAACACCTGGGGTTTTGCAGGCTGCAACCGTCTTCAGCTCGGCCAGCCTATCTGTCTCAGCAAGGGAAAGAACCCCATGCCTTTGGCCATCGCCGGCGCTGTCTGCGGTCCTCAAAAGCCTGGATCCAAGAAGCCCTCCAGTGCCAAGACAGGCTGGGATCTCGCCAACATGAACCCCTGCCCTCTCAACGCCTGCTGCTCCGGCTATGGTTTCTGCGGCATCACCTCCGAGTTCTGTACTAACACTACTGCCAAGGGTGGTGCCCCTGGTACCAGCCAGCCCAACACTCCCGGCTGCATCGGAAACTGCGGTACCAAGATCGTCGGCAACACCAAGAAGCCCGCCAAGTTCCTCAACGTAGGTTACTTCCAGGGCTACAACCTCGGCCGACCCTGCTTGAACATGGACGTCACCAACCTCACCGCGGTCACCACTCCTTACACCCACATCCACTTTGCCTTTGCCGGTCTCAAGTCTGATTTCTCCGTCCTTCTCCAACCCGATGTTCGTGCGCAGTTCCTCAAGTTCAAGGAGGTCAAGGGAAGCTTCAAGAAGATCATCTCCTTCGGTGGCTGGGCTGGCTCAACTGATGCGTCAACATACCAGCTGTACCGCGATGCCATCAAGCCTGCGAACCGTGACAAGTTTGCTTACAACATCATGACTGTTCTGAACAACCATAAGCTTGATGGTGTTGACTTTGACTGGGAGTATCCTGGTTCTGCTGGCTCTGACGGTTCTTCTACCGATACTGCCAACTACGTTGCGTTCCTCCAGGTTATGAGAAACAAGATTGGAAAGAGCGGCAAGACTATTTCTGTTGCTCTTCCTGCCGCGTATTGGTATCTGAAGCCTTTCCCTGTCACCAAGATTGCGCCTCTTGTTGATTACATGGTCTACATGACCTACGATCTGCACGGCCAATGGGGTATGGTCCTTTCCCTCGACTTCACTTGATGATATGCTAATTACGTGTAGATTATGGCAACAAGTTCATCAGCTCCGGCTGCCCCAACGGCAACTGTCTCCGCTCCCACGTCAACAAGACCGAGACCCTCGACTCCCTCGCAATGATCACCAAAGCCGGCGTCGACCCCGCCAAGATCGTCATCGGCATCTCCAGCTACGGCCGCAGCTTCCGCATGAAGGATCCCAAGTGCACCGGCCCAACATGCCAGTTCACCGGCAGCTTCAGCGTCTCCGAAGCCGAGCCTGGTGTCTGCACCGGCGAGGCCGGATACCTCTCCGACGCGGAGATTCGTCTCATCGCGTACGATGCTGGAAAGGGCAAGAAGGGTGTTACCGCGAAGACGTGGTATGATAAGGACTCGGACTCGGATATCATGACGTTTGGAACGAAGGGCAAGGGTATGACTGATTGGGTTGCGTATATGGGACCTACGACGAAGCAGAAGCGTACCGATTGGGCTAAGAGCTTGAATTTTGGTGGTGTTGTTGATTGGGCCGTTGACCTGGAGACTTGGTTCTCTCCTAAGCCTTAGATAGTTATCTTCTAATGTTTCCGCTACCACGGATTATATATACTAATAGCTCATGAACATAATGAACTAAGACTGTGGAGCCTTTGCGTCTTCCTCGTATTGTTTCCATCGATATTCCCTCTCAATTCCATTTCGCCGTTGCGCCGTATCACAGAGCTTTTCATTCCCGCATTCACACTCTGCGCCCTCACGGAGCCAACGATAAGTAATACTCCATCGAATTTGCCGTAGCCGTACAGTTCCGTCAGGTAGAGTGTCTGTTTTGCGAGATTTAATCCCGTGCGTCCAGTGTAATCGTGAATCACCGCTCATTTGCATCATGCTCCTCGGCAGCAAGTCCACTTCAATCTTCTCGCCTGTTTCTTTGTTTGCAAATTGCATGAAAAGTGGCGAACCCAGAGATAGTGAGTAGAGTTGATCAAAGGGCCCGTGGGTGTCAACGTGAGGCGGTATTCCTGTTCCTGGGGCGTATTGCTGAAGACAGACTTGATCTGGTGGACGGCCTTCAGTTGTAGGAAGTAAAGGAACTAGCCAGTCAGGAAAGGACTTGAAGGGTGTTTCTTCATCGATGCCGAATGTTTTGTAGCTGAATGTGTAGCCGTAGTGAAGTGAGAGTCGTCCTCCTCGGGATGGCCATTCTAGCTTGTTCTCGAAAATGTGAATGAGCTTTTGTTCATGCTCTGGTGTGATGAAGTCATGTTGCATTAATAACCCCGAAGGTCTAATTGGTAATTCTTCCATTTTGAGTACTATAAGTTGGCGTATTTCATATTTGAGTTGTGATGAGTGAGATGATTCAAGGTCTGGTTCTCGTACGAGATGAGTCCACGCGACATTCTGAGTTTTCATATCACGTGATGCCTTCATGTAAACTCTCATAGACAAACAGCAAAAATACGCGAACCATCATAAGCGATAAACTCAACTCAAAATTCTGGATATATCCTCCTTAAGTATCTCATGAATCCTCCATTGATTTGCTCTCGTTAAATCGCTGCACCGACTCCCGTGCTTTGATAATAAGCTCCCCGCAAGTGTTGAACGACTGCTCGAACGATCTCTTTGGGTCTTCGTCCTTCAACCGACCGCACACTTCACCATGTGCAATATGAAGTCGTTGCTGATCTTTATCAATAGAGTCGTGAAGATCATGCTCAGTAAGAGTTATGTTGTTCGCAGCCAGGATCGTCATGGCCGCTTGCGTCGCTTGGCTGCAGCTCCTAGATATTGTCAGTTGTAGAACGGTATAGTGGCTGTATAGCTCGTCTTACCAGCGAAATGCCATGTCGCGGCTGGACACCTTGCTGACTATGTCCAAGCACTTTCGTGCAGCTGTGACTAAACCAGGCCAGTTCGATGGCAGTAGTGGAGTATTTGAATCAGTTGGCCAGCGAGCTTCACCGAATTTTAGTAACCGCCACACCCACTTTCGATTGCGTAGAGTCGCCTGCCGAACAGAGAAGATACAGTGATAGTACGTCACATGTAGTTGTTTGATGAGCCTCAGCTGTTTTTGGCCGAAACCTGGGAGTGTATCTCCCCTGGATGGCTCAGGGATGGACTCAGCCCATTTCTCCAGCATCTCATCCAAACGATCCGCCACGGTTTCTCGCTGATCGAAAGAGAGTTGCGAGGCGCGAACTGAGTACACCAAGTCGAAGATCTTGCCTTGGATAGTCGCTAGTTCAGCACGAAACTGGAGTATCTTAAAGTGCAGGGACTTGTCTTCGTTGTGTAGAATACCCCCATGATTGTAGGAAATATCCGTGACTGAAGAACCAATATCATGGTCTTGCATCAAGTATGGCTGTCTTGTGAGAAGTGAAAGCTCTCGGTCGATGATGTACGCTATCCAGACAAAGCGGACAGAAGACAATTTGGCAAAGTCCCCGTACCACTTATGCAACCCTAGGCCGTAGACCACCTTGACAGCTTTGGCGTGCACAAGACCGGCCCGTTCTAGATCCGGTGTCGTCATCAGGTACAAGGCTGTCCCCAGAAGGACCTGGAGTCCTACTTCATCTGCCGGCCCATATTCATGCATATTATCCACGTATCTGCTGGTCCTATCGATGAACAACTCGTCATCTCCTTGGTAGTCGTTTCTGGGATCGTTTCTTAGGGATAATGCCAGCATAACATAGATGGCGCACAGCTCACTTGAGTCAGTATCCGGTTCTCTGCACTCTTTTTCAAAGTACTCATAGTCACGTTGACTGAATAGTGGCGTGGCTGGGTTGACACCATCGAAGTAGGCATCGATAATAATGTCCTGGTCCCACAGGTGATAGTCTAGCGGTAGATTAGAGACTGACGGTGGACAATCATGCTTTAAATATCTGGCCGATCTGGCCGATCTGGAGAGATCATGACCTTCGTCGCCTTCCGGGTATTTCGGATCTTCGTTCTCCATGTCGGGAGTGCCGGGATCATACGGTTCATATCCCTCCTCTGGGTATATCGGAGTCACAGTGCTGAAACTGAATGGTTCATCTTCGGTGCAGTCCATCTCTACATCATCCTCTTCAAAGAGGCGCACTCGCTGTTGCCTCTCGAAGTCCTTAAATTCAGTGATAACCTTTTCGAGTGGAAGTCGTTCGGAGCTCCCTTCAGCTGTCTCGACGCGCCCATCGACTCGTGAAGACTCAGCCTCATTGGGGTCTCTACTTGCACGGATAAGCATCACTTCGCTATCAAACTGATCAAACATACGGTTCCGGTGAATCCTCGACTCGAGTGATTTGCATAGTCCAAGTGCACTCTGAGCCGCCCAGCCCGCAACTGGAGCATGTTGGTTGTTTTTCATCGCAGTGAGAGTTTCTATGATGGCACGGATCGCATGTCTCGTGAGAAGTCAGCACCGGCGTGCAATTTTGTGGTCAGTACTAACCTTTGATCTAACAACATTGTAACGTCTTTGATCCATTTTGGATTATAGAGGGTGGAGAAGGGATTGAGACTGTGATGAATGCTTTGCTATTGACTTGAGAACTAGATGAGATGGGAGATGAGATAAGGCTCAATGGGACTTGCTTTTGTTGCCCCTCGCGTCATGTCCCGCGTTGCTGGGGTGCTAGACCAAAAGCGGCTAAGGCGCACGCGTAGGGTAGTCGTTCTATATGTATTGTCAGAATGCTTGGAGTGGGGGGCACTGAACTCGCTGCTAGGTCCAGAGTATTGGGATATTGCCAAGTTCCAAAACCTTTTACGATTTCTATCTCCAACTATGTACACTCCTAATGGATGGTTTATTGCATCTGCTGGCGAAGCAAGTAAGGCGCGTAGTGCGAGGTAGATCTTCTACCACGCATCCAAAGTGCAAGCAGTCATCACTTCAGAATGCGCAGTGAAATCCAAGCATATTGGTTTTCCTTCGCTCGGTTCATTGGCCCGCGCAGTTCGAAGGTGCCTGAAAGCTGACCTTGCGCCTCTCATCTCACTCACTGCCGATGCCCAAAGCCAACCAAGTGATGATTCCTCTTCATCTCAAGATTCTTAAGCTGGACAACATCTTTCTCTTCACAAGTCCGTTAAGATCTCAGAGATTCTGGTTGACACAATGCGTGATACTGATGAGGCCATCGAAAATGCAAAGAAAGCGATCGGCGCCAATCCATTGAACGTTGAATATTTAATAGAGCTTGGCAACCTTCTCAACGACAGATATGGTAACACTGGCACGCTTGTGGATTTAGATGCATCCATTCTTGTGACGAAGCAAGCCATCGATGCGATGACCGATGACGCCGAACTGGCCAATTGCTCCAACAGCCTCAGTTACCGGCTTCAAGATAGATTCATGGTGACAGAAGATAACGGAGACCTTGAAGAGGCCATACAAAGGTCACGGAAGGCGATCGAGTTGACGAGTACATGTAACGCCAGATACCTGAGCAATCTTGCCGCATCGCTGAAGACAAGGTTCTCTGTCACCGGGGACCTAAGGGACATGGAAGATGGGATTTTCATGGCAAAACAGGCTGTTTCTGTAACGGCAAACGACGATCTGGAACTACCTAAATGGCTGAATAACCTTGGAAACCATCTCAGCAACAGGCACTTGGTTACAGGTTCCCTTGAAGACCTGGAAGAGGCAATCGCCTTGAGCAGATGCGCAATCGCTTCAACATCAGACGCAACAATGCGAGCTCTCTTTTTGAACAACCTATCGGCAAAAATAGATCTCAAAGCAGAAGCCAGTGGTCAGTCGAACACATACGATGAAGCGATCGAATTGGCAAAGGAGGCTATCACCCTGACGCCAGACGACCATACCGATCAGGCAAAGTGGCTAGGCAATCTCGCAACTCATCTGCTGGAGAGATTTGACAGGTCGTGGGATCTGAACGACTTGCAAGAAGCCATAAATGCTGCAAGTAAAGCTGCGGACCTGACACTGAATGGGCCTACCAAGGCTTTGTATCTCGACGCGGTCGCAGATGGCTTGAATCGAAAATATGACAAGATGGGTCAGTTGACAGATCTCGAGGAAGGTATTCGCGTTACTGAGATGGCTCTTAAAATGCTGCCGAGCCATCATTCAAAACGGCCACAGATTCTTTCTACGCTTTCGGATCTTTTTAGTAACAGATACCTGAGAAAAGAGATGACAAAAGACCTCGACAGAGCGATAGAGCTTTCCACAGAGGCTGTAGATGCAAAGTCTGATAATCACCCCTACAAGGCGATTTATCTCGACAGACTCGCAATGCAACTCAATCTCCGATCGCCGATATCTCGAACAGACCCTCATCTCTGGAAGGATCTGGAGGAGTCGATACGGCTGGAGAGAAAGGCTGTTGCCATTACGGTGGGAAATCGCCCAACCTGGTCCTTTAAGAATAATCTCCAGGCTATGCTTGTGATAAAGTACGGCATGACAAAAGACCAAGCAATACTCGATGAGTGTGCCCAACTACAAAAAGAAGCCCTCGACGAAGTCCCAAAGGGCCATCAGTACCGCGCAGAGATGCTCACCAGCTTAGGTTATCGTCTTAGAGACGGAGCAAAGGGCAACTCAGACCTCGAAAAGGCTTCTGAGTGTTTTCTAGAGGCACTGCAAAACCCAGATGCTCCCCCGATAAGCCGTGTGAGAGCTGGCTCGGCTCTTCTACAGTGCTGCCCCAATAAGCAGGAAGCCTACCATGCCGCACAAGCCATCATGGGTCTTCTACCTCAGTTGATCACTAGATCACATGAGACCTCGGACAAACAACATGCTGCAGGCTCGAGAGTCGGTATGACGTGCAGTGCAGCAGCAGCGGTTTTGCAAGGGGACAGGCCGGTTTTCGAGGCGTTGCGAGTACTTGAGCTTGGGCGAGGCGTGCTCGCAAAGTACAGTGGGGAGATGTTGCTCGGTCCCTCACAGTTGGACCAGCTGTCCGCTGAGCAAGCCGAAGCTTACACGCACCTTCGCGGTGAGTTGAAGGAGTCGAGCACCCCGGTCTTATCCACCATGGGTAGTTCGCTCCAGAACCATGTTTCTGGGCTCAACAAGCGTAATGACCTAACAAAAGAGCTGGAGGAGTTGATTGTTGAGATCCGAAAGTTGCCTCGGTTCGAAGACCTTTGGACTACTCCAACGGAAGCAGAAATGTTTGAGGCTGCTAGGTATGGTCCAATCGTCGTCATCAATGTCAGTCGTGCTCGATGTGATGCGCTCCTCATCGAGCAACATCAAATGCGATATTTGGCCCTTCCCAATATTACAAATGGCCTCTACCAATTCGCTCGTGCGGGCGACTTTGGTAGCTCAAGGGTCCTGGAATGGATGTGGGACAATATCACTCAGCCAGTATTGAATGCTCTTGGTCACTCTCGAACCCCTGAGGAGGGTGCGTGGCCCCGTGTATGGTGGATACCTACAGCCCTATTGACTCTTTTCCCGCTACATGCGGCAGGATATCATCGAAAAGAGTCATCTGAGACAGTCCTCGATAGAGTTGTCTCTTCCTACTCTTCTTCCATCAGGGCCATTATGCGTGGTCGTCAACAAGACCTTTCATCATTGTTATCTGGCACGGCTGTACCGCGAGCGCTACTCGTAGGGATGCAGCATACTCCAGAAAGCGGATCGTTGCCATACGCAAACAAGGAGATAGATATTGTCCAGAAGCTATGCGAGTCAACCGGTTTACGGACCGTTCGGCCGAGACCACGGAAAGAGGATGTCTCCGAGCAGCTACTGGACTGTAAGATATTCCACTTCGCAGGTCATGGCTACACAGACGAAAACGACCCCTCCAACAGTCATCTACTCTTGGAGGACTGGCAAGAAGACCCATTTCGCGTCGCTGACCTACAGCAAATGAATCTTCGCGAGCACGCACCGTTTCTCGCGTATCTCTCTGCTTGTGGGACCGGACAAATGAAGCGATATAACCTGGTCGACGAAAGTATCCATTTGATAAGCGCATACCAACTAGCTGGTTTTCGTCACGTCATCGGTACATTGTGGAAGGTTAGTGATCAATGCTGTGTGGATATGGCTAGGACTACGTATGAAACCATGAGGGACTCGGGATTGAGTGATGAGAGTGTTAGTTGGGGGGTGCACCAGGCGAGTAGGGAGTTGAGAGACAAATGGGTCAAGACGCAGAAACAGGGTAGCGTTTCTTCGACAGGCCGAGATTCAGGGTCAACAAATGATAGCACTGATGGTGTTAGGGGCAAGGAGAATTGCGAAGATGAGAATCAGAGGGACATTATGAGTGTAGAAGAGGAGCCCGAAGTTGGTGAACAGCTACAGTGGGCCCCTTATGTTCATTTTGGTGTATGAATATAACGATGTCACTCCCAGACAATTGCAGCTCTTCATTTAGGGCATAAAGCAATGATAAGCACAGCCTCTTTCAGGCCCCGTGAAGCTGTACTCATTGGCTCTAGGTTGAAAGCAAGGCATGTAGTGCTGATATTCGTTACCCCGCTGCCCCGAGGGACAAGAAGCCTTCTGACATTAAATCAAGGTGCTAAAAATGCTTAGTCTAAGACCCTCTAAATCTATCCTAAATTTACCTAAGTTTACCTAAGCTTTTGTCACCTAGGATGAGTTTTATTGCGTCCCCTTGCCCGCTTATAAATGCAGACAGATACCGATATTTTGAAAGTGTAACACGGAGTGACTTAGCCTAATCAATTTTTAAGGCTGTGCGAAAGGACTTGAGGACTTTGTGATTTGATAGAAGCAGCCATAGCACATAAAACTAGCCATGTTCCTTTTATTGTGCGATATCAAACTACTCTGGCGTATCCCTCGTCATGATTACACCGTCATACTAACACTTCGTCGACTATCGTGCTCGAGTGAACCCATGCGTTTCACGTCTTTCAAACTACCTTCAACATGGCTGTGTTGGTCAAAGCAAAGTTACGTATCTTGACTACACCAATCAATCCTTAGAGCCAAGACGCATTGACGTACCCGAACGCGAGATTTCCCAGCTTTTAAAGACGTCACCGCCAGTTTCGACACGATTTATCTTTGTTGAGAATGTTTCGCCCAGTCTCATAATACTCCTTGGGGAGAAGCTAGATATCGACCCTTTGTTCTTCGCAGACTATATCCATGCTGCTTTCGCGAGTCCAGAGAAATCATCACCGCCTCCGTCACTAGCAACCCTCCCGTCATCCATAGCAAAAAGGGATCATATTCATCTTCACGGCCAGAAGATCATTGCACTTGGAGGAACGGACGGTGAGCTAAACAAAGCTCCATATGATCTGAAAACAAGGTCAAATGTTCCGCGTCAAGTCCGTCGGCTGGTTACTCTTCCTGGTAGACGGCTCGCCTTAGTACAAATATGCTGTTCTTTCATCATTAAGAATATCGGAGATATGAATATTTATAGGCATTCACCCTGTCAGAAACTTTAATTATTTAACCTTTATAGGCTTATTTCTTATTAATCCTCCTATCATGACTATTATTTATTTAATTAGTACTATTATATTAAAAATTATTATATATTAATCTTATAAACTTAATTAGCTTATATTCTCTTAACTTTTAAAGCTTCTAGTTACTAGCCTAGATATAACTTACCTTAGTAAAAGTATTAATA
>JAAOAG010000437.1:0-11742 GCA_013186755.1 Fusarium begoniae
GCGTCGGGAGTCATACCGTAGGAGGATAGATGGCCTAGAGACGTTGTATGTTTTACCGTTCGAATCTCAGATAAAGACGCTGGAGCGACGGGGCGTGTGTGAGCGATGATCTTTGTCATCTTTGCATTCTCAAGTTGAACATTCCAGTATTCTAGACCTTGAGCACGCGTTACTTGTGAAGCGCGTGTATAGTCAAGATATGAAGATCTCGGTACATCAGTCGTATCGTCTCCTTCATAGAGAGAAGTAAGTTCGTGAACGAGTAAATGAGCTGCTATATCGTCGATCTGAGAGGTGCTTAGACGAATAACCAAGCATCCTTGCTGTTCTGCATTTAAGAATGTAAAGTTGGTGACAGGGGCTGTTGGGTCAAAAGGTAAAGATTGATGCCCCTTGATGAGATTCTGCGTGGCTTCTTCAAGAGAGCCTGTACTGCAAGAGATAGTTGAGAACGGGGGCTTGAAGGAAGCGCAGTGGACTTGATAAACAGTGTGCAAGTGAGTGATGAACGCTACGTTGAGAATGGCGTGCATGTCGCTCAGGCCTTTACACGCAGTTTCGAGACGCGCTGTATCGATGGGACCGTTGAAACGAAGCGCAAGACAGATTATATCAGCTCGGTTTGGAAACATTCCCAGTTCAAGAGCGCGGACTTGTTGGGAGGATGCTTCAGCAAAGTCGAGGACATCAGGTGAAGAAACTCCAAGTTGGGGCGCGATGACTTCCCTGACGAATTTCGCATCAATCTTCCTCGCGACTTGTTTTCGAGCCGAGGGTTTCTTCGTTGAAGACTCAGCAGAGCGACATATCTCGGTCAGTGTACGTTCGCCCAAGAGATCAGATAGTGAAATATAAACACCGCTTTTGCGAGCTGTGGTGACGAGATGAGCAGCGAGGTACTTATTCCCGCCGACTGATGAGAAGGTACTTGAGCCTTTGACAGCAGAAACAGAGATACCAAGGGTGTTTGCCCACATATCTCGCATTGCTTCTTCAGGGCCTGTGAGGGGAAGGGGTTTCTGCGAGAGAGTTACACGTTGGATTTCGCCTGGGTTAGGAACATGGGACATGAGAAGAACATCATGTGTTGAGAGATTAGCGACGCTGCGCTGGAGTTTTCGTCGGTTGACTTTCAGAGATGTTGACATGGGAAACGCTCTGACGGGGATAAACACTGCAGGGATGGAGTGCCGTGGAAGACGGGGTGTGTTGGACGTTGGGTTCTCGAGGGATGCTTCAAACGTCTTCTTAGCAATGTACGTCCGTTCTCGAGTCTCGGGGGTGAGGGTGTGAAGATTCTCATTCGGCTGCATAGCGTGACCGAGCTGAAGAAACGCAGCTAGCAAAGGGCCTGTGTCGCGCATCGTGACGGAGTCAACGACCACATCGATTCCCTGGCCTAGACAACGGCGCATGAGTTGTTCAACTTGCGCGACGTCGACCATTAGACCGCCGACTCTAACTTCGTCGCGAACGCTGGAAATGAACTGGATGTTTCCATCGTCAAGATAGCGTACCCGATGTCCTGTCTTGAGATACCGAGGTCTTTGTCGATCACCGTCCAAGTCTGGTGCAACGAGAGGCCTGTCCAGTGCAAAGCGATGAGGCGTGACGAGAGGACTGTCGATGGCCAATTCACCGATCGCACCGACAGGCATGAGTTTCTTGTGATTATCAGGATTAAGAACCCAAAATCGACCGGTGACCGGTGGTATAATAACGTCCAAACTGTTATCCTTCTCAACTTCGGTTACTGAAATACCGAGGGGACAAATATCCGGTGCGCCGTACGCAAGAAGAATATCATGATCTTCCAGCCACGGCATGTACGTATCAGGATCGAGTTTTCTCGTCCGAAAGCACAGCGTTCGTAAGCTCGGCACCGAATCTGGATGGATGCTCCTCGCGATAAGACTCGTCATGTACGACCACGTAACATCCATTCGAGCCATGGCACTGGCGATGTCGTTACTTCGTTCTTGCGGTGAAGGAATACAGACACAGCCACCGTGAACCAACGTTCCGAGAATTTCCACGAGGGAGATGTCGACGTTGAAGGCTGAGAGCTGAAGAACACGGCTTTCGCTGTTGAGCTTCAGCGCTGGTCCTTGGGCGAAGAAGGCAGAGAGCAACGACGAATGCGTGAAGAAAATACTCCGCGATTTCTTGGGCGTGACAAACACACACGCTGCATGGTCAGGACTTGCCTCTTGTCCCATCGTCGAAAGATACGGCGTAAGCATTGCAAAGAAGGTATCGTTAACAATGACAAGATTGATCGCCAACGAGCTCAAGTCCTTCCACGCAGTCTCAGTCGCCAGAACGATGTGTGGATTGAGGTAATCAATAGTCGACTTGACCGTACTAGCATCTTGTGAATCCAACGCCGCGAAACTAGCACCGGCTGAAAGAACAGCGAGGATGATGACAGGTGCCCAATGGTTCTTTTCCAGAACGACGGGGACTATTGTCCCAGGCCCGACACCAAGATTGACGAGATATATTTTCAGTCGTGAGACGAGCGTTGAGAGTTGCGCGTATGTTATGTCGCCGTCCCAGGAACAGACAGCTTCTGCGTCTGGACGAAGAAGACTATGCTGAAGAATAATATCATGAAGACAGGATGAGATTTTTTCAGATTGGGTGGTCCAGTCTTGAACGACGAGTTGGGCGTAGTCCCTATCTGTAAGAAGATCTGTCTCCACGATGAGTTTCTGGGGTGTCGTGAGGATTTGAGTGAGCGCTGAGTGAAAACTATTCATAACACTCTGAATATGAGAAGTTGAAAGATGTCGCGATGCAAAGTTGACGTGTAACCGATCGTTGATAAACATAAGCGTAAGCGACACATCACAATCCGTCTTGCGCCCAGACGTCAAAAGCGACGTAATCAACTCATCGCCAGCAACGAGGTTGTTCTCCTCATGGAAGTAAAGACAAGTGTTAAACAATTTCTTCTCCTTGAGTCCCAACGCATGCTGGACCTCAGACATGGTGAGATTATCATGCTTCCTCGCATTAGCATACCCTTCACCCACAACAGCAAGACACTGTCCCAGCGAAGCAGGAGGCGGCATCTCGACATAGCACGGCAAAATGGTCGCAAAACTACCGACCATTTCTTCAATCCCACAGAGGAGCTGCTCATCCCGTGCGGAGAACTGATACCCAAAGGTGACAGCGTCCATGCCTACAAAGGCACGAAGGACGAGAGCCCAGGCAAGTTGGAAGACAGCTTGGGCGTGGACTTGGTTCTGTTGGCAGAACATGCGCATCTGCATGGTCGGGATGTCGAGATCAAAGGAGGTGGTGTGCAAGGTATCCTTTGTGTTTGTGGAGAGCGGTGGGAAGATGCATGGCCTTGCGTAGGAGAGGCTCGTTTTCCATACTTCGAGACTGTAGGCTGTGTCGATGGAGGCTATTTGGTGGAGATATGTGTTGTGAAGCGATGAGTTGTCCTGCGGATCTTGGCCGGAGTATACACGGCTCAGTTCTGTTATCAAGAGATGAAGACTCGGTAACTATCACGGTTAACACCTTACTTGACAGTATGTGAATGGGGACTTACATCGCAGAGTGCCTGGCTAGCATCGAGCCTCACAACCATCCCCTCAGGGTTATAACACACCGAGAGTCTATGTCTCGGCTCTCCAAACCCCATGTTCAACCCGGGCAACGTCCCAATCGCCTCTCTCGGGTCCATCGTCTCAATGAACAAAATATTCGGTGAGATCTTTCTCAGCACAACTTGATCAAACAAGCCCTCTCTCGAAATAGCATCGATAAAGATACTCCGCAGAGCAGGTGTGTTTGCAACGATGACCTCCCAAGCCTCACATAACCTCGTGACATCGATGATGTGACTCAAGCCTTTAAGTTCATAAGAGACGTGAACGTGGAAGGATTCGCTGATTTGCGATTGTGCGATGAGGAGTTCTTGCTGGGCTGGTGTGATGGGCTGTATCGTCTCGATGTCTTTCATGTTAATCCTTCGATCTGATGTGAGTCGCTCAAGAGCTCGGTACGACGATTGGATTAAAGGAATGTCGGAGAGTGTGAGTTGTGGTTCGTGGGATTCGAGTTTTGTGATGGCTTCGAGGAGTTGATACTCAAAGACTTGAATCCACGTCTGGATCCTATCCTGGAATTTGCAGGTTTTGTTGTACACCACGTCGATCTGACCTCCAGAGTTATCCATCATCGCTGAGACTTCAAACAAAGCGATTCTTCCAATGTCGGATCCGGTGGTGGCTTTAAAATGAGATTGGCCAGGTATAGCGATAGGTTCTAACAACCCATTCTTTCGTTGAAGTTGTTTCACGGTGTCGATTGTGTTGAAGATGATTTCGAGGGGGGTATTCATCGCAGCGCCTTGCGATGATGAAAACTCAGAATTGAAGAACGGAACCCCTGATCTTGGAATACTCCTCCTTGTATCCTTGACCAAAGTAATAACCCCGATCAAATCCGTATCTGGATTAACAGACACGCCCATGGGACACAGTGAAGCGAACCATCCAACCGTTTCCAAGATGTTGAAATCCCCCTCTGAAGCATCCCGTCCATTTTCCTGCTTCCACAACGTCGGTAGCACTCTATCAGGAAAGACCTGGCAGAACGAGAGGAGTAGCGCAGCGAGTATCACATCTGCCGAATCCGTTCTCAACACCTGCGCTGACGATTGCTCCAGAGAGTACGCCTGCTCCGCGGTGATTTGAAACGACACGCGGTCTGAGTTTCCGTATGTGTTCTCTTGGTGATCTAGATCCCAATACTCCAGATCCGCAGAGAAGACATCAAAAGGAAGTGTCTGCTCAAACAACCTCTGCTCCATCTCATGGCCCTGATGTTCAATCCACCGCTCAAACGACACACTGCCTTCCGACAAAAGCGTGCCTTTTTGAAGCAGCTCTTCCAAATCGCTAAGAATAATCCTCCAGGAAAGGGAATCGAGGATGAGTTGGTGCGCCACGAGGTATAGCATCTGCTTGTCCTGGTTATGAATGTACACTGCCGTAAAAACGGGACCATCGAATGGATCAATCGCTTCTTCAGTTTCGTTGATGAGTGTGGGTATCTCGTCTTCCCCAACATCAACGTGATGCGAAAGAGTGTAGGAATTCGTGCCGTTGGGAGCAACGCACTGCATCCACTCATCGCCTTTGACGAATCGTGCTCTGAGCATGTCATGCCGAGCGACGATGGCTTCAATCGCAGCGTCCACATCAACGGGTTCCGCACCGCCTTTCACCCTAACCATCAAACCCTTCGTCCACTGACTCTCATCCCCAACAGCAGCCAGATAAACCCGCTGCATCGCACTCATCGGAAAAACCTCCAGATCCTCGCTCCCCACCCTGCTACTCACCTCCCTCGTCGCCACCCGTCGTCGCGTAGGAATCTGAAGCTTCATGACTTCCTTGTAGGTAATCTCGTCCATGTTCTGCACCCATGTTTGCGCGCCACGTCTGTCGCCCAAGTCAAAGTCAAAGTCGGCGGGAATCCATATCTGGGGCTGCTGCACGGCCATGCGAAGTGAAGAAATCTCGTCCCTGACAAAGTCGATAGGTAGAGGTTTATTAGAGGTAGTAGAGCCGATCTTAATAAGAGCAACGAGTTGGCCGTCGAATGGGCCTGCTCTGGGCCAGACCATGCACACGCTGCTGACGCTGGGAAATGACTCCAGTAAGCTCTCCAAATTAGGGTCCACTGCTGCTGAGTTTCCCCCTGCAGCCCTACCACTAACGTTAACGTTAACCCCCCCAACACTTCCGCTGGAGGACGAGGAATAAGAGTCTACCGAGTCAGACCTGGCGTTGGATTTCGGGGTGCATCTTGTCTGAAGCTCGGCTAGCGTTTGACACGCCATTATGTCGTCGCTTTTGATATCGAAACCTTTGCTTTGACATGTTTGACGGACGAGTTCTGCTGCTTCTTCATCGCCGCCTAGTTCGGTGAATGAATCAAAGAGAAGAATATCTTCAAGCGATATTGACAGTGTTGAGGCTATCGCTTCTATGAGTTGGTCTGGTGAGTCGTGGGACAAGTCGGTCATGAGCCTTGGTAGGCTTGGTCTTTGGGGAGACATTGTACTGAGCTGATGATGTTATCAAAAGATCCGAGTCACTAATTGAAGATGCGATCCTCGAGTTATTCTACCATTTTCTCTTCTCTTGTTTTATGCGTAGTCTTCTATGACATGCCCTCCATCTTCAAACCATCCCAAATCCTGAATCCTGTCTCCAACTCATAGCCCCCAAAATATCCTTTGTACAAGTTACTCCAGACCCAATGAGTCCAAGCACAAGGCCCAAGTACCCGTGACTCTAGGCCGCAGCGAATTGAGACCGTGATCAATACTCCATCACCACGCCATGACGTGCCGCAATGCGCGTCTGCTCCTATTTACTTGGCTCTGACAACCATCGAGATTGAGAGCAAAGCTAGAGCAGTGAATTAAGTTGTTTCAAGTTGACAGAATTAAAATACTGATGTTCTTTGATCTTCACGACAATGTTACTCTTGCATTAATTAACACGACTGATACCCTCGGACCTCAACTCCAAACTCTGTTAGTTGGAGTTCGTCATAGCACATTCGTATTGAAGGATCAACCCCCAAATCTATTATCGCAACTGTTCCTGTTCCCCTTTTACTCTCTATCATCCGCTGCACATACATCCTTTGGCCCCCTCGCATCTGCAAGTCTCAAGTTACATTCAGACCTGATACCCCCAAGTTAACCGACACCTCACCTTATACCTATTATTATCAGACCCTTACTCCTTGCCTTGGCGAAAAGCGACAAAAAACAGAGAACTTTGGTCCAGATCTGCAGGGCGAACTTACCGAGATTAAACACTCAACATTAAGCTTTTCCCTAAGACATCCTATCCCTTTCATCCCGTCTTCTCTCCCGCTCTAAACTTAAAACAAACTAACAAACCCTCGTCCCATGCGTAAGTTTGAAGAACAAAATAATTGTTGAATACGGAGTATGATTTCCCTTTTAAACAAGGACTTCCCGTGTTTCCGAGACGGGAGTCCTCGGTTACAAGCGAGATAAGGCTATAAGCGAGATGAGCTGGGGCCGTTTTAGTCCTCACGCTCCAAGACACGGACCCCGTCATGTCTAAGCGCCTGAGAGCTCAGCTATGATTCAGGGGTTCCAATCCTCCCAATTCCAACGTTTCGTGTATTATTAGTCTTTCTGGGGGCTGATACGAGAGACTACGATAACGCTGAGCACTGAGAGATAGATGGTCACATTCCTGAAAACCCAACCCTCTCTCTACAGAGAAACAGCACACTAGATAGAGCATCTCAGCAATCCACAACACCCCAAGCACTGCTTACACCCATCCACGCACACCACGCATTGAAACAACTGTCTTGATGCAATTCTACATCCACATAACCCATAGCAATTCCTATATTCATATCGTACACCATTAATCCCTCCATCTCAGGTATCTAAACCACAACCTCATCATCATCAGGATCCTCGATACTCGTTCGTCGCTTGGCCTCCTTAACTTCCACAGCCTTGACTTCATCATCTTTCCCATCCTCAGCAGCCTGTCTACTCCCCTCCTTTTCCTTCTCCGCCTTTGACAGTCCAAATGGCCATAGTCCACTCAACCCCCTCGTTGAAGCCGAACCCTCCTTTGCAGGATTCACAGGTTGAGGTCTTATAACGTTCTGAGCATCATCTTCTGGCATAGCAAAATCTCCAAACTCATCGTCATCGTCGTCATCACGCTCGTCGTCTGATTCATTCCCATCTGGCTTGCCTCCACGATCCCTGACCACATCTCTCCACCATGCGCCCCTCTCATCACCTTGCGTCTGATCATCATCGTCAAAGTCCTCTTCTGCATCGGCAAATGGATCTGTAGGGTTCTCGTCATCGTCATCATCGTCGTTACTTAAATTTCCAGATGATTGTGCTTGGTTGTTCTTCTGGTGCATCGCCAGTCGAGCCGCCAGTTGGAGTCTCGCCCTGGAAGGAGGTATGTTCAGCGGCGGGGGAGGTGGAGGCGGTGGAGGAATAGATGGAGGCTCCATTGATCCCGAGTTCAAGGGGTCCGTGTAAGCTCGGAACTAGAAATGTCTCGTTAGTACGAGGCGCTCATGGGTGAAATAATCAGTTGACACTAGGAGATGTGATAGATGAGATGAGATGAGTCGGAGGGAAAGGCGTCCTGAAAACACTGGCATCGAAGCTTGATCCCCCTTTCCATTTCGTTCCTTCGTAGCAGCGTGCACTCCTAACTCTTGTCTCCGTTGCCAATCATTATTCTATACAGATCCCAAACTAGGTCAATCCAGACCTTACATGATAATCCCCCGAGCCATCCACCCGCCCTTTCTATCCCACAACGCCTGGTATAAATGTCTCAAAACCTCGGTGTCGTCAGCAGCTTCATGAACTCTTCAACCTCGACGTCCTCGAAGGTCTCAAGGTCGTCAAGTTGCAGCATCTCAGGGCGTCGCCTGTCTCGACTCTCTCGTCTGGTACGTGGACGATCAAGTGTTCCCCAGTAAGGTGCGTCCTCCTAAGGGTTGCCTTCTGGTTTTGAGACATCCTCAACCTGCTCAGCGTGCTGTTGCTCCTCATCTTGAGATGAGCGCTGATGATGCGCTACAGTTTCATCCAAGTCCATAGGAGACCCCCTTGTAACGTCCTCCGGATAATCCAGGTCAGGAAATTGTGATGCAAAAGTCTCAGGAGACCGCATAATCACATCCTCCAGTGTTTCTGCGATGCCAGGGTATCCAGGGATGCCGTGATCCGAACCATCGTCTTCAGCGGAAACACCACTCACCTCGGAATTGACATCCTCCTCGTTTTCGTCCCCATCTTCATCCTCCTCATCGCTACTGCTGCCAAAGCCGGACATTAATGTGGCCCCACTGATAGTGAAAGGACCGATGCCATTCCCGCTGTCCTGGCCGAGCTCTATCCCCCCGTTAAGGCCAGCTTCCGCAAGTGCACTGGAACCACCACCGCCAGAGCCTCCGCTCAAGCCTGAAAGGCCAACGCCGCCAAGCCCACTGCCACCCATTGACCGGTTACCCATAGCTACCTCTGGTCGTACACCACCAAGGATGGCATTGTCTCGCTCGCGTGTCTCGGCGAGTGATCCCTCAACGTAACTTATCCATTCCTGGCTCATGACTCGGTCAAGAACAGTCTCCGAGAGGAGCTCCGGAGGGTGGCGCTCGGTGAACTTGACAACCTCCTCAGCAATGAGGGTAAGGTGACCCATGTATCCCATGCGGGTCTTGGTCTTGGCCTGGGACTCGTCGCTGGCCTTTTGGCCGTTGATGATGGCACTTGTGACATCGGCAGCTTCGAACAGTGAAACGGCCAATGTGGGGTTGTAGCTGCGGTCCATGGGACCGTTGAAAACTTGCTGAACGATATCGTACACAACATTATGCAGGAAGTTGTTCCAGGGGTATGCAAAGAAGAAGTTCTAGCCATGTTAGATAGCAATCAGTAGAGGGCATGGTTGACTTACAAGAATGGTTGGAACAACGCGGTGTTCAACGAATTGAAGCTTCAGGAAATCTCCAACAACGGGCTCCTCCGCAGCCTGACCGGAAGCCTGCTCCTCCTTAGGCTTCTCCTCCTTGACCTCCTCGGTCTTTGTCTCCGTGGTAGAGGTCTCAGCTGTCGCAGCTTGAGCATCACCAGCTGCCTTTTCAGCCGCTTGTGGTGGGCGATCGGCTCCAGATTCCGGTGGAGGAGGTGCAGAGAAAAGAGGTGCAGGCATGTCGTCCGGCTGGGGGGAGATACCTCTAGGCTGCTCCTCAACCTTGATGGAGACATCCGTAGACTCAGCCTTGGACTCTGGCTCGGATGGTGCAGGAGTCAGGATAGCTGAAGAGTCAGAGGTATCCTCCTTTGAAACATCCTCTGGCACCGTCTTGGGCTTGGGCTCTTCGGTCTTTTCGGTCTTTTCGCTGCTAGACTCCTTAGCTTCGGGCTTCTCAGTTGAATCAGCCTTAGCAGGCTCTGTAGATGCGGGTTCAGCGGTCTTGATCTTTGTGGGCGATAAAGGCGCAACCATCAAATCCGGTTCATCGAATCGTGTCTCATCATCCTTGGCACCCGTCTGAGGAGGGCTGAGCGGCTCATCTACAAAGTCATCCTCATCCTTGCTGAGAGATGTTGCAGAAGCACCAGGAATGTCGTCTTCAGCCTTGACAAACTCATGAGAAGTATCCTCACTCATCTCCTTGCTGGGCTCGACCTCCTCGAAACCATCGTCGTCAGCGTTAGTGACCTCGAGACGTCTCTTCTCTTCAGGTGCAGCGCTTCGCATGGTCAAGTCGTCAGTGGATTGATCCTCCTCCTTGACCGGCGCCAACTTGCCCTCAGTACGAAGACGTTGTCGCTCGATATCACGCTGAGCTGTCAGCTCCTCGGAACCCGGCTCATTCAACAAGCCCATGTTACTGCAGTGCAACAACTCGGCCATGAGCTCGCATGTCTTAAATCGATCAAAGCCAAGGGGCTCGAGCTTGACGCCAAAGGTCGAGTCAATCTTCTCCTTCTTGGAGGGAACGTCCATAATCAGATTCATGAACTTGGGGACATTCTCGGCGAACATGCGAAGAAGGGTACCCAGGTAGATGGGATCACGGCTAGAAGGCGCAGCGCTTGCCTCTGTGCCCATATCGGGATCATAATCGGAGTTGTTCTTTCGAATTACTTCAATAATGATACCAACACCAACAGTCAGGGGGTTGCCGCCGCCAAGCATGTAACCAATAAGCTGCTCGATGCATGGCTTGGAAACAAGCTGACGGGTGAGCTCGTTAGGACCGATGCACTGTTGCTCATTCTGCGAGGCATTGGCAGAGATGGTGATGATGGCCTTGATGAAGTCACCTGCGGCGGTTTGCACAACCCAGTTGTTCTCGGGGCTGAGGCATGAGAGGAGGCTCGGGATGATGTCCTTCGAGTACAACCACTAAAGCCATGATGTTAGCACAGATGCATTAGATTAGTGGGGAGATTTCGCACCTCAACCACACCCTGGCCACCCTCATTACGGTCGAGGGCGATGATTTTGAGCAGTAGGTCCATGACCATAGGACACTCTACATGCTTGAGTAAATTAGGGACAGCATCGGGAAGAGTCGTCAATAATTCCATCATATCCTCGGTCTTCTTCTCAAACAGAGACTCATTGACTTTTGTGAAGTAGCTCGCCTGGAGGGGATCGAGCGGGGCAGGGCGGGACAAGAAGTTCCAAAAATCGCGAATCAATTGTCTGTTCTCAGCCAAAGCCTCGTAGATGGACCAAGTATCGGAGCTGAGAATCTCGCAAGCTACAAAAGCGTAGCGATTGCGCTTCTTCTCCTGCTCTTCCTCATCGTCGCCCGGGTCGGTGGCGCGGGATGATGCGCGCGGTCGCGAGAGAGAGAGGAAGCGGTTCTTGGCCTTGGTCTCTTGATCGGTGGACTCGTCGGGAGACTCGACGGTCTCGAGTTTTGGAGCGACTACATATTCGAGCAGATTATCGAGAACCTTGTCGCTTCGGAGGTATTCGATGAGCTTTGAGTTGTGCTGCTTGAGCTCCTGGATCAAGTCTGTCTCTTCGAGTAGCTCCTCGAGGGTAAAGTCTGGCTTATCGAGGATTGTGTCGATGGTGGAGATGTTGGCGTAACCGCCGAATCTCCAAAACATGGTGAAGGGTCGATGTTCGCTATCGCTGTCGCTGTCGC
>JAAOAG010000439.1:0-19504 GCA_013186755.1 Fusarium begoniae
AAGTAGCTAGTAATAACTATAAGGGAAAAGTTAAATAGGCTAGTAGTATTAGGTAAAAAAGTTTATTGGAGATTTAGTTATATTTAGGACTAGGTTTTTAGTTAAATAAAGCTTTATTAAGCTATAAAGGTTTTGAATATAAAGATACGAGGACAGCAGGCTACCATTGTCTCTTATTTGGCCCTGCCCAGAGACGAAGCTAGATAAGAAATCAACTGAGCGATTCTAGATTACCCCTAAAATACCAAGTATAGCTAATAGTGAAATAGTCTTGAACTTATAAAGGTTTCAGACTCCAAATCCTGACAACTATCTTTAAAACTCTACAGTCAAACACTGGTCTGTAAGCAGTGTATGCTTGAGCCGGCTTAGTCCCCTTCTTATCATTTAACAGTTATCCATAATGTCGTCGCCCAACATCGACTTGGCTATTACAGTGCCTACCTTGGTAGGATCTGTGTTATCAACTATAGCCATAATTGTAGTGCTCATTCTGCACGCTATATCTCCTCCTACACGTCGACATGTGCGTCATGCCCTGATTCTTAATCTCCTGATATGCGGTATGATCACCAAGAGACAGTAATTAAATAGACTAGTCTAACAAATTACACAAGACTTGGTAGATATGATAAACAACACTATAAGCGGTAGTGTAGCACTCAAGTATGGTCCGCTCGACAAGGCTCTAACCAGAGAGCAATGTATCGCCAATGCTTGGGTGGGCCAACTTACAGTGCAGACGATTGACTTTAACATTTTATTTATATCAATAACTGTTCTACTCACGGTGCGAAAGGGTCACCTCCTCCAAGACTCGTCATTGTGGAGTGTCATCTTAATATGTTTCTGTGCGTGGATCCCAGGAATTATCACCAGTACGTGACTCTTCTGAGACAGGTTACAACTTTATATTCACTGCTCTACATAGGTTTCGCTGCCTTAGGGCTTCAAGCATATGGTCCGGTCGGCGGCAATTGGTGCTGGATTCAGAAGAAGTATCCTATCCTACGGTGGAGCTTATCCTTCGGCTGGCGGCTCTTTATTTTCTTCTTAGTGATCGTCATTTATACTATGGTTTACTTCCAGCTCAAACGGGCGTTTGGCCGTTTTGGCTTTTCGGGGCCTTCTTCCAGCGGAACGAATCTCACTTCAACTGAAACAGCAACGCGCACTCAGCTCGACCCAACTCCAGCTGAGCCCCATATCCTGAAAAGCACATCGCTCACTGTTGCCTTTGAACTCCGAAAGATGAATGATCCGCACAGTCATTCTTCATCTACAGCGCCCCTCAGCAATCAAGCTCAGAGCGACAGTAATCCGCGGTCTCATTTTTCTACTGCCCCGGCTTTTACGTCATACCAAACCAGCTTTGCCCAACAGGCACGGATGCCTGCAGAGCAGCCGCGGAAGACGGCATCGCCCAATTTACGAAGGATGATGTTGCTGAATGGATATCCACTAGGCTATCTCATTCTCTGGACCCCTGGAGTAATCAATCGCTTCATCGAAATTAAAGGCATGTCGTCACCACCATGGCTCGTCGCTTTACTGGCTTCTACACAATACATTGGGCTGGTACATGCAATCACTTATGGCTACAATGAGCAGCTTAGACGGTCTGTGCGATCGTGGAAGGCTTTGCGACAGAGAGCGGAAAGGATCGAGGATTAATGGATTAGAGAAAGCTGAGGACAGGGTTTTGTGGCCAGGAAGGTTTGGGTTATAGGCTTTATAGTAACGTTATATAGTAAAGTGTAACTTATAAGTATAAATTAATTTACTATATTAGGGAGCGGGACAGAAACTTATTATTTACCTTTCTTTATTTAGATTATTCTAGCTTAAAGCTAATAAAATAATTACTAAAGTTACTTAAGAGCACTTAGTAATTAGTAAAAATAAAAAATTAAATTTTAAACCTATATTTACTATCCTAATTAAATTAAGGCATTTAACTATTAGCTAAATACTAATAATAACGTCCTACTATGTAATGTTTTAGACATTATAGGTAAAATGTAATATTAAGATTCTTATATTAAAAGGGGATTAAAGTACCTTTAAAGACTTTATAGTAATACATATACTTAGTTACAGGACTTAATAGTAAGCAATACGTATTATCTGTAAACTCTAGATATGTAGGAATATTCTATCTTAAAATAGAAATTATTAATAAATACAATATTATGTATAGGCAACTTATAAGAACTGGGTGGCTAAAGCAAATAGTTATATATTGATCAGTCCTAGTCTAAGTAATTCCAAACGAGCGTCCTTTATCAATCCGTTCTAAATGAGTGTGTTAATCTTCTAATCAGTCAATCGTGCAATCGCGTTCTTGTGTCAATCTAATCTGCTAATAAGGCCCCAAAAGCTATTGACTCCTTACTATGTTGAATGTCAGCACTGTTATACGTCTATCTTCAACTAAAGCCGTAAGGTCTGTTAAAGGTATACATACTAGGAGCTTAAGCCAACTGGTAATAAGCTGGAAGAGGCTGCGACTTCTCCCAGAAACTGATCGTGACGTCGCAGTTCTTATAGACAGCGTAACAAGCATCTCCTCCTCCAAATGAAGTTGGGAGAATGATCCAGTAGGTGCCACTATAATCACCAAGATTGAAGTTATAAGTGAGGTCAACGTTGTCGTTATTGCTGTAAAGTCTGTAAGTATGTGGAAACATATAGAATAGTAGTGTAAATCCTCCTTGTACAATGAGGCGAAAGACTTACCCAGGGACGGATTGCGTCATTGACTGAAACTTGGCGTTCATAACGCCTCCATGAAACCCATCGATGTAATAGGTGTTACCAGGAACAGTAGGTAACTTGTGGTTCTGTTTGTGATGGTTACGTCCGCAATGAGCGCTAGTGATAAGGTCACATTGCACTGCCGCATTGGCGACTTGAGAGAAGCCAAGGAGAACGGTAAGCGCAACAACACTGTTGGCTGGGGCGAAAAAGGTTGAGAAGAACATCTTTGATAGCGAAAGAGTAAGATAAGCTTGTTGAGTTGAAAGTAAGGGTGCTGAAAGTTAGATGAGGTCTGGTCTTGAATGAATGCTTGGATTTGAATCTGGACTTCTGATAATTTTAAGGGGCACCAGAACCATATATATAGCCAGAACTAATCTAAAGAAGTCAAAGCCACCAGCTATCAAGCGACCACGTATTGCTTAAAAAGTTAGATAAGAGCTATGTGAGTATGTTAACTGGTAAGATACTGGGTCGGTCTACTTGCTCACGTGTGATGTTTCCAACAAATCAGTAGTGTGTTTCATCCTGCTAATTATGAAACTTTATAATTTAAAAGTAAAACTATACCTGAATTCGCCTGGCCATCATGATAGCGTGTCTTCTTTGTTGGCCGTTTGCATAATTGATACAGTTGTCAACATGAGCTGAAATCATCCGTGCTTCTAAGCTTGTAGAATTTAACACGGTAGATGCTTGATACACGTGTCGACATGGCCTGAAGAAATCCGTGCTCCTGGAATTGGGGAACATGATACGCTAGGAACTTTTTAACTCTTATCAATTCCAAATTGACAGATTGATCTTTTCGGCTCAGTGGGAAGACCACGTACTGAGTAACTGTACAGAGTATCGTTATTACCGATTACGTGTCTTGTTGCCAATTTCTTGCTATGAAGTTTAATTCAATCACAAAGTCGCCCTGGCGCGTTTCTATAAAAGATCCGCTTACCTCTATTAATATTCTTTCCAGTATACCACATTAAATCACATCATATCATACTACCTCAGTCTCTACTATCAACATTCCTATTCAATCTTTATCTTCTCCGCCATGCTTACTGGACTTGTTCTAGCATTGGCCATTAGCCAAGTGCACTGTCTCGTCACAAAGACTGTGCAAGAGCGCTCTTCTCCTAACACTACCACGCCTCTTTTCGTAAAGGATGGTAACGTATTTAAGCCTTACGACGCTTTCGACTTCAAGAACTGGGCCCCTGAGTCCTCCTTCTACAATGGGCTTCATATGGTCGAGACAACCATAGAGGTTGAAGGCCAAAAGTTGACCTATCAGGATTTCAACATGTCTTCCCTCAGTCTAGAGGATTTCAAAACCCATGTTATGAATACTAAAGACTTCCAAGATGCCAGCGGGAAGTTCCTCCCAACGGATGCGGAGGTTGAGGCTTACCAGTATGTCCCCTTGATTTGGAGTTTGTGCTATTCTAGGCCGTAAACTGATAGTCGGATCACCAGGAAGTCACTTATTGCCAATCAGGAGGACCCCAATGCCAAGATTGTCCTTCCGAAAAGCCTCAACAAGAGAGGTTGCGTCTATGACGGTGACAGATGCAGTTCCCAGTGCACTAACCTTATCTCGCGTGGCGTTCGCCAGTCTCTGAATCCTGATGTATATGGAGCCTACCATTATGTATCGGGTTCTCTTTGTGGCACCGGTCTTATCTCTAAGTCCGTGGCAGTCACGCATCCGTCTGGTATCACCATAGGAGGCTATGGACAAATCCCTGGGGTAAGTCAGGAAGGAATTCTCATAATATCCAGTATCCCCACACTTGCCAGTCCTTTGTTCTCTTGCTAACTTAAGATAAACAGTTTGGCAAGGGTTGGGTCAAGGCGGTGTCAACGTTCTTTAGTACCTTTGGCTTTTCCCCCAGCAAAACCCCTGACTCGTAAGTTATCCCGGAGCATCAAGCAAATATCCTGGCCTTCTCTCGAGTTTGCAGTTAGGCGGGTTTTCTGACAATTCGTCGCAGCGTCACTACCACTATCTCTTATGGTGGAACCTGCGGTCCTTTCAATGTTTGCTTCCTATGGGAACGACCTCACTTCTCAGTGGACAAGGGTGTTATCGTGGTGAGTAATGGGCTAGCTATATATGTATAGCACTTCTGATAACCTTGGATGCAGACCCAGTTCATCGATGTAGGCTCAAGGCGAGCGTGCAGAAAACCTCAAATCACTCCTTACGAAGCTCATATTATGCACAGTGACAGCGATCCCGGCGGCGCCAGTATGTTTTCTTTCTCTTTAGATATTATCTTAGCAGTTAAGGGCTAACCTCACGAATGTAGCTTCCAACGGTATTTGCTACTCTATGAGAAACCACGGATGTGGTAGCCGAGTTGACGGTACAAAGACTCTCCAACGCTGCCCTAATAACTATTAGCACTTGGTTTGACACGTTTATGAGGACGACCTCTACGTACTGCCTTCAGAGTCTTTGTGAAAAAAGACGAAGATAGCTAAAAGGAGCGGTCGTTCGGCCGGGTATCTTAGTGGTTGGTAAATCATCATCACCCTCGGCACTCAAGTTTGTGATATAAGAACAGTTGGAAATGCTTGGAGATTAAAGCTAAGAGGAGAGGACTATTACGAAGCAACACTGTCATTACTGCAGATGCGGATTTCATTATGTAAACACCCACAGTCATTACCTATAGATATAGATTTCATTATATAAAGAACTACAGTTATTATCAGAAAATCTACATTTAGTTATTTATAATTATACATTCTTTTCCATATCAAGAGAAAGCATCTCATAGGGGAGAGTGTCAATGGCTTCTTAAGACCTACATCTACTAATAAGGAGATCATCTTTACTAACAAGGCTCAAGAAGCACTGGAGACGCCCTTAGACTTATCGTGGCGCATTGTTCTCTGCCCAGCTGATCTTGATGCTAGATCTTCGTGCTGTAGGCTAAGTGGCGGTCTCTTTTGTAAAGTCAAACATCACACTGAATACCACCAACGATGGCAAGCTGATGACACGTACATGGTACTTGCTCTGGTGAGCATTATCGCACGCACATTTCTCTTGACATGGAGCTGTTCTCTTAATCCTTATACGACACAAACCCCAGCTACTTGGCAGCAAGCGGCCACTTCTGGAAAGACCATCAAAGAGTTCGACCTTGACAATGAGCTGGGCTTGAAGTTGATATTTCCTGCCCGGATCACCTGTGCCTTATTGTATGCTGTCTCTGCATTCGATGGTGCACATCATCTAATAGCTCATAGCTTTTGGTTCCTGAAACTCAGTTTGCTGGCCTTTTACTCGCGACTCGTCGATCATCTGTCATAGGGGAAAGCAGCTAGCACTATACTCTGGTAGATCGTTATCCTTACCTTTGTCGGCCTCGTTATCGCGACCTTGACCGAATGCAGACCTCTCTATTTGTTAGTCACCCCAGCCATATAAGAGATAGAACTGACCACCACGCCTGCAGAAACTGGAGAATCGTACCTAAAGATCAACGTATGTCTTCGACCTTGGCCAGAGGCTATGATCCTGATGTGACCAGGAGACTCATGCAGCCAAGGGCTCGTAAACCTGTTGATTATGGCTGTTACCAACGTTGTGACAGATATAGCGCTTATCATTCTACCCTTTTCAGTGCTATTTCAGGCGAAGCTTGACCGCCGACAGTACATATATGACCTGACATGTCACGATGGATATTGACTGTATTGTCTTAGCATATTTTAACTCTCACTTCGTTTTGGGGTCGGAAACATTGTCGTCGTTATCACTATTATTCGAATCCCTTTAAATTTTATGTCCACCGTCACTCAAAGTGCACGCTCGATGGTATGCTGTAAGAAGCTTCGGCACTGAACTCGCTAACAGCTTATTGATAGTGAGCATCTGTTAAGACTATCTGTGCCTGTGTTGTAGCCAACGCCACCTTTTTCTACGAGCTCATCAAGGATTTCCAAAGTCCAAGTACTTCGCGTCAAAACCGCAATACTACTCCATGCAACATCTCCATGAAGAATCTACAGTCTCCATTGTGTTGACTGACAACTGGAATGATAGAACACGGCTTTCAGGGGGAGAAATTAGTATAGAAGATTTATGGCTGGCAGACGTGAATGGATTGGCTGATTCCCTGTCCGGGAGCATACTCAGAACTCAAACGGCAATGAGCCTTGGCGATAACACTGAGTTCGTATATATCCATACTGTAACTAGACTTCCTCATGGGACGTTTTCCAGTTTGCCAAGGCCTGGAACCCCCAATACTATGGGGTTGACTACCGCCTATAAGGTTAAGCATTATGCTGCGAACACAATAGAAACATCCATCTTGACGCTGTCGGCTGACGCCGAGTGCCGAATGTAATACCCGTATCCCAAAGGACGGCAAGGGATAGACGCGTGATATGAAAGGCGGAAGCAGACAGCCGGGGCGCTTAGTAGCTTGATAAAACTGGGTACAGGGGTTACACTAGCTCGCCAAAAGTTCACCTTTAGCCTCTATATAAATTGTTCGGGGCGGTGCAGGGTTACTGTAGGCAGCTGATAATAGCAACATTCATTCTCTGGTATGCTCAAGCGAACTTGAGGGGCGTATATGATTTCGAGTCCTAGACTATTACTCTCCGCACTCTTGAAGGGGAAGACTGGGTTAAGTTTGTTACGCCAATGTACTGTACAGTAGCTTCTGGAACGTTCAAGCGCCACACTTGACACATTGAAACTAGAGCAATGGGGAAAGGGCGGCTACCAGTTCGTGTATCAGATCTTTTCCGTCGGGTAATTCTTTTGCCCCAAGCCCCAAAAGATCGACAAGGCCAGCGCGTAGATCGGAAAAGAATAGGTGTGATTGGGCAAGATTGTGCGACTAGCTTGAACCTTATTTGCCCTACCGCATCAGCCACCAACTGGTGGCTTTATACAATCACCTACGGAGTACTCTGTAGGTGACCATTGCTATTCTAGATACCATATTGTGGTATACGGTCACTAGCCAGGAGTCCTTTCTATCAGCTGACCAACATGGCAAAGCGGCTTAAAGCTGCCCTAACGCGTTAGACTACATCACAAACGTCACATGGCTTGTTGGTTAGGGAATACCGGTAGACTATAGCGGCCGCATTCTGCGGGCGAGTGCGAGTCACGGCCATACGAATTCTGCGTGATTTGTCGTCCCCTTACTTAAAACAGGGTTACATTTTCAGCCTCACATCGGAATTCTCCGCAGGTTATTGAGTGCGCTAATCCAGGTTCCGATTAGTTCTCAAGCCATAAGGTCTATGGCTTACACCCAACAGTACACGTCCGGGACCGAAGTGGGAAAACATGTGATGGAAGTAGCTTGCACTGTACGTTTTCTGACAGTTACAACCACAGTGCGTAACTGTGAGGGCTTCCCCAAGGCCAAGACATTCCCCTGTCTCGGTGTGAAATCCCCAAAAGAGCGTGCATCATTAAAAACGCCACCATGCGCCGATTTGTGACTCCGAGCTGAAATGGGGGGCAGCTAGTAGCATAACTTGGCTTGTTTAGAGCATTGGCTAGGCGCAAATGCCTGGTCTAGGTGTGTGGCCACGCTGTACGATGCGTCTCATGAGCCTCTATGGTACACGTTTCTCGGGTTTATCTTCCTTTCCATCTTCTTCAATTATTAATAAAAATGCACTCAGGATAAGGAAGAAGAGCAGAATGGCATACACCAAGAGCCTCTGATCTGTCACTAACACCTGTCTACTATTCTCCCTCAACCCCTAAAGGCGGTAGGGGCTAGAAAGATACTGTTATAGTTCCGTACTGTACAAAGGTTACTACTGACCGACCTTCTGAAAGGTTAAGAAGAGGTTATTCTCACCTTCTAAGATCTTGTGAGTTATCGCTAGGGATCTTAAGATGGCTATCTTTTACGGTACCTTACTATACTTGCCACCTAGGTATAAGTCCCTGTAATTGGAGGTGCCTACACGTAGTGATCTACAGTATACAATATACTTCTGGCCTCTGCAACCTGTAGATTATCTGCACTGATACATTATACACTTAAGTCAGGGAGTTTCTCCGGCCATGATGTCATTTGCTTCTTTGTAATTTGGAGATACGAGCTGCCGTATTATTTTGGCGCCCTTAAAGCCATCCATGGAATCAATCTACTCCGTAAGCACTAACCAATTTAAGGCCTTACCTCACTAGCAATTGTACATAAGCTCGGACTGTGACATGGTCCAGCGGTGTTCTTCCTGCCCTTAATCCTGCCTGTCAGACCTACACCATACTTCTAGTTTCTATACGCTCTCGAGAAACAATTCGCTCAAATGGCCAGAATCGCGAAATCGAATTCCCGCAGGCGAAGTTATGGGAAGCGCAGTAAGAAGGGCTGTAATTGCTGCCGTGCTAGCCATCTTCGCTGTGATGAAGGACAGCCGATCTGGTAGGACTTGTCTCAGCATTTTACTCTGTCTCTCTCCCTCTCTCTACAATACATCTTGATATTGATCGTCCAGCTCGCCCCGAATTGACGCTATTATGGAATCATAGCTAATCGTTGTGACCGATACAGCACAAGATGTCTCACCCGAGGCTATCGCTGCATATATAGACCTCTTACATCACTTATACCGTCGCTTCCAAAGCCTCCTAAGCCTAAGGAGAAATTACTATTGCCCCTTCCAAGGCCCTCGAGCGCTCGCGAGACGACAAAATCGCCCCATTCGGAGGTTCCACCTGCCACGACAGAGTTCCAGTTGAACGCAGCATCTCAACAGACATCTGCCGACCAAACACCTTCATTTTCGCATACTGGAGAAAGCTTTATTCGATATAACTCGTGAGAAAACCGACTTCTAAGAACTCGACGGCTATACAGACACTCGGTACTGACGTGTCTGGCCTACCAGTATGATTCCAATAGTTCATGGTACAGAGGATGGAATAACTAAAGTGATCTGGGGACTCAATTATGTAGGTCATATTCCACTGCTAAACCCCTACTAATTGTCCTGTAGGGCTGTATCTACGCTCCGCCTCTTGAAATGGGGATGTTCTCGGGTCCCTACGACTACAATCTCAGCATACCGGCAACGTACCCGCACACTCTCTCGACTCAAGCGCCCATAATTCCTACTTTTGTTGACGAAGGTACGGGCTGGTTGACACCGATTTCCTCGACGACGGTCTTGGGCAGTTCCCCTATGGGAAGTCAGTCGAGCTGCATGTCTTGTAGCCTGGAGGCGGAGGCGAGCAAATACTGTGAACCATTCTGTAGAGGTCCATCGAGCGATGATCCCTCAGGTCCATCAATTTAATGCCATCATGTAACTACAAAGCTACTTAATAAACACTCTGACGGCCGTAGGTCACAGGGGACGATTCTTTCCATCTGGCCATTATTGTATGGGAAGACCTCGGCAGTCGGGTTTTCTGTATCGATAGCGATAATCTAGCACCACGAGCCCTGAGATATTTACAGGGCAAGGCGGGGATCCTGCCCCTGTAAAAGGTCACACATTGGCATCATGCCGATGCGGGGAGGCCGTTCCCCGTTGTGGCGTGCGTCGAACCGCTCTAGCCGCTGATGTCAAAACCTTCTCTTTGGGGTCCTTTGACGAGACACAAGCGTCGGGTAGTGTTCTGCCATGTGATAGGGCCGCTTGCCACGGACTCTCTCTATGGTAGCTTAGTTCTATGGTGCGGAGTCTGGGGAGGGATACTAAAGCTGGAAAGAAAAGTGCCTGTAGATCGCCACAGGCATTTGCGTTTGTCTCGTCTCATATGAGTCTTGCGTAGATGTACGTACATCCGTAGATAAGGAGTCGTTAACGCTTGCCAAGCAAACCCGGTAAGAGTCTAGACTTTCCCGCTTTTTGGCCCCCATCTCTTGTAGGGCAGGATCAGACCATGGCTGAAGTTACCTAGCTGCAGGATTCTCTCCGCGTCTCGGCGGCGGTGCTTAGACCAGGGGTTTCTTCGGGACCGAGTCCCCTACGTAATAAACTTTAATTTTACATCTTAACCACCCGCGTTTAGCTTCAAAACAATGCACCCAATAGATAATTCTCCCTTTAGCCTGGGGATTTATTGCATTTAGTATTATATTTAACAAATGGAAAATAACTACCTTTAAAAGCTAACTACTTAGGATTTATTTAGTTAATATCTATGCCTTTAGTATTAATTAAATATACTAAACCTTTATTAAGATTATAAAGTTATAATAAAGCCTTAATATAGTTAATTAAATACTATAGTTATAAAAACCTATATTTATACTTTTTTATTATTATTTTAATATTTTATTATAATATTACTCTGTTATTATTAGGAGTAGCTACTAACTTAGCTAATAATAGAATTATAGCCCTGGAAAACGTTCCTGATAGCGCTTCCGTTGAGAACAACCCATCTTTCTCATTTCTCTCTATTGAGCCTGCCTTGTGGGTCGAGTTCACTGGTACAGAAGCCGACCCCAATAAGCTGTTCCTGAAGCTCACCACGCAGTTAACCGATCATGGATCACAGTCGGTACCCCGGTCTGGTGCAATCGCCATAGACAGCCAGCCGCAGTAGCATAGATACTTACTGCAATCACCTGGATACCGATTGTCATATCATGCAACGCCCTGCTTTTCTATTGGTAAATCCGTGTAAAATGTAACCCTGCCCCAGAATGTCAATGAGCTCACCTCTAGAGCGAATCAGGGAACCTCTTGATGTTCCTAGACTCCACTCAGGTTGGCTACAGAATTTGACGTGTCAATATGGTTACGTATCAGGCCGGCAACCCTGGCTTCTATTGAAGTCAAAATTTTATCTCGCATCCCGCGTCCCGTATTTTTCTTCTTCTTCTTCTATTTTCCCCTCTCGTATAGCATATCACGTTTGTCGTATTCTTGAATCGACCTCACAAGCTCATAATGTCAGCCGTGGACAACCAGCCTCTCGTTGCTGACGACAGGGAGAATGTAAGCAGCTTATGGCATTATAATATTATTGACTACGTTCCTTGACAATCTCAAGGTACTTGAAGACCACGATTCTGGACATGACGAGGTACACATAGTCTCAAACCAACTGTTCTTCGACTGGGAGCATGCTGACAAACGGCCTTCTATACATTAGGAAGTGGAGTCATCGACGCAAAGCATAAGCAGCTCCATTCTTCAGTACCGCCAAGAAAACGGGAGAACCTACCATGGATACAAAGATGGCAGTGAGTTCAGTGATTATTGGAGCTGACGGATGCTGATCATACAGAGTACAATGTTCCAAATGACGAGGAGGAGAACGAGAGACTCGGTATGTAAGTCACTCAACCTTGATGGGCATTATGGCTAAAGAAAGTAGATTTGCAACATGCTCTCTTCCTCCGAACCTTCGACGACAGACTTGGCTTTGCTCCACCGTGCAAGCCTGAAGCCAGAGTCCAGCGTGTTCTAGATGTAGGCACTGGTACAGGAATCTGGGTCGTGGACTACGCAGACGATCATCCAGGTGCCGAGGTTCGCTCCTTAACTATTCCTCGCTGGCACTAATTAACACTTTTCAGGTTATTGGAGTCGACCTGTCTCCCATTCAGCCCAGCTTGTAAAGACACTTATGCCTCTTTAACCTAATCAGCTAACAATACCAGTGTCCCTCCGAATGTCCGATTCATCATTGACGATATTGAAGAGGAATGGCAATACTCTTCAAAGTTCGATTACATCCACAGCCGAATGATGAACTCTAGTGTTGCGGACTGGGAAAGCTATGCTACCAAGATCTTCGAGTGCGGCTCTTTAGATGTTTATCCCTTCAACCGACGAAGCTGACTCGGGCTAGGAACCTGGAACCAGGTGGCTATGTAGAGCTACAGGAGATCGATGTCTTTACTAAATCCGACGACAACACTCTAACGCCGCAGCACAATCTATGGCAGTGGGCTCAGCTTATATACGATGCGTCTGTCAAATTAGGAAGACCATACTTCGATCCAGGCAACATAAAGAATATTCTGACCAAGGTTGGCTTTGAAGACGTGACGGAAACAAAGTTCAAGTGGCCAACGAACCGATGGCCAAGAGACAAGAAGCATAAGGAATTGGGCGTATGGAATAACGAGAATGCGAATTTCTTTCTCGAAGCTGTGGCCATAGCTCCACTGACGCGGGCTTTGGGATGGTCGAAAGAAGAAGTGACTGTTTTCATCGCTCAAGCCAGGAAAGAACTCAATGATCCTCGGATTCATGCATACTGGCCAATGTGAGTCTCGGCCCAATCGTCGTTACGAAATTATGAGCTAATTGTTATAAGTATCTCGGTATACGGGCGCAAGCCAGCGAAATAGTTACAGATCACGATCTCATCCTATGCAAGGCATACTCGCTCGATCAATGCGAATTGGACTCAGATTGCTATACTTGTATTGACACAATAGGCAATGGCCATTTGTTTCTTTCTATTAGGAGACTATGATATCTTTAAACTTTTACAACTTAGAAGTGCTCTCCTCACGGCCCTTGAGGTTAGTGTGAGGAGTATCGTTTGCAGGTCGAGTAACAGCGTAGAAAGCAACACCATGCGACCTGGTGGAGAACTAAATACATGTCAGTTATGGCTCGCAAAGCAAGGGGAGGAAGAGCACTAACCTGAGCTTTGGAACCGACGTGGAAGAAGGCCCAGTCTCCAGCGACAAGGTGGTGTGTGATACCGGTAGCCTCGTCCTGTCCACAATTAGTATCTTGTTCCTGCAACTCCACGGGGGGAGATCTTTACAGTCACATCGATTTGACCACTGAGGACATATTTGGTCTCCTCGTAGTCGTAGGATCCGTATCGTGTAGGTCCAGGGACGACCTTGTAGAAACCGGTGGTCAGGTAATGATCGGAGTCGTTGCGCTGACTCTTGATAGAGTGGAAGTCGGCAATAATGGCGCACTCTCCATCAGGAATGGGAATGTGCTCATGGCCAGCGCCCTTGATGATGGTGAGAGGAACGATCTTGTTTGACACTGCGCAGATAGGTTAGTCAACATTCTTCTACCTGTCAATTGAGGGTAGCTTACTTTTTATGTATTTAGTATAATTGCAAAGATAAAGAAAGAGAGAAAACGTTCAATGTCAACTCCTCTACTTTTTTTATATAAGTACCGATCCATGACGGAGCATTCTCGGCATATAAGTATGTATGATACGGGATACGGCTCCGGGCCCGTAGCTCCGTGCATGAGAGTACGCAGCATCTTATCTGTAGTCGCACTAAGCCAAAACGGGGTCAATGTTGCTTAGTCAAGCTGGATCACGCCAAAACACATGATCGGGACCCCACCGTGTTTCGCCGGATTATTTCGTGGGCGGTGAACAAGCTTATCGTCGACAGCGTGATTATATCTTATCGCTTATTGTTTATCGTTTATCGATTGACAAAGTAGCTTATCAAAGCTCTTATCTTATCTTGCTACCCTAAAGCGAAAAACAACAGCATGTTAAAAGTATTAAAAAACACCTATCAGAACCCATAATTTTTTTTTTTTATTTAGTAACTAAACTTCTTTATTTTTCTCAAATTATCTCTTGGACTCGCTGACAAAGTGACGGAGTTTGGCTCGTGTAGTTGCTTACAGCCTTTGTCCTTGGATAAGATTGAAGAGATGGGTCATCAAAATTTAATGTCTAATGTGAAGTTTGTCATCTAGCGACTCGGTTGCTGATCACAAGGAGTCGTCGCAAAGAGACTTATCGAACGACATTTCCACCAAAGGGAACTTGCCTACCATTCCATCGGTTACAATGCCACGATTTCCTGCTCTGGCGTAAGCATTAGCGAAGGTCAAGCGAAGACTGTGAAGTTCCCCAGAAAGTGGCACGCTCCGACGACTTGCCAGCCACGTCGGAGTTGCCCCGCTACGCATCGTTCGTTTGTGGGGAAAGTGGACCATCGAACTCCTGAAATCCGGGGTAACGGGGTGAACGAACGATATTCTTCATACAATAGCCAGACCGGCAATTGCTAGGGAGTCATTCGTTTATAAGAAGCCGCTGTCAAGGGATAATAGATCGACAACTGCCTTGACAAATTGTCCCAGCACCAAGATCCCATACCTAAACAGCAACATCATCAATACCTTCAGCATTCTGGTGTCAACCCGCTAGCAATGGGTAAGCATACAACTGCTTATAACAGGCTCGTCACTGTCGCGGTTGCCTTTGGCTCCCTGGTAAGTGACCCCGACGCGTTATGCACACATAGCTGCATCATGCTCATTTCATCTAGACATACGGCTACTGCTCTTCCGTCATCGGCAGCACAATCGGACAGCCAGGATGGTACAAATTCTTCGACTTGCCTCAGGCGGGCGAGCCTGGCTACAGTACCAAGACAACTGAAGCCATCTCGACCGCAAATGGAATCTACAGCGCGGGCGGCGCCATTGGCACGCTTTTTGTCATGTGGGCTGCTACTGCGCTGGGCAGGAAGCGGTCTATCCAGATTGGCGGAGCTTTTGCGTTGCTGGGAGGAGCATTGCAGGGCGGTGCAGCAAATCTGAGGTGAGTACTGTCCACTTGCTTGCATGGCTATGCATGGTAAAGTTCGACACACTGACTTGGTACTACAGCATGTTCCAAGCTGGCCGAATCTTGGCTGGCATCGGTATCGGAATCCTCGTCACGGTCTGCCCGATGTACATGGGAGAGCTCGCACCACACGACAAACGCGGATGGCTAGTCGGACACCACGCCATCTTTCTTGTATTTGGCTACATGCTCTCGGGCTGGCTTGGGTATGGCTGTTACTTCCTCACCGAAAGTATGCCGGACTTTGCCTGGAGATTTCCCCTCTCCATGCAATGTCTCGCGCCCACAGTACTTCTCGTAACTTCTTTCTGGATCCCCGAGTCTACGCGATGGCTCTTGCAGAAGGGCAGGATTGAGGAGGCATGGACCGTGGTCCGTAACTTGCGACAGTCACCGGACGATCCAAACGACCTAGTCGCTCGCGAAGAGATCTACCAGATCAAGGAACAACTGGCTCTGGACTCTGCCAAACTCAAGACACTAGGCTGCGGACCTTTCATGGCAGTCCTCAAGAAGAAGAGTTACCGGAAGCGGTTGGCGATAGGCTTCCTGACTCAATGGGGCGCCGAGTTCGCCGGACCACTGATCATCGTAAGTTGATGCTTACTACCATCCACTTCCTTCAAGCTCTAACACTGCCAGAACAACTACTCAGTTATTCTTTACACCAATCTCGGTCAAACTGGATCTATGCCTCTGCTCCTTTCTGCCTTATGGCTTACGACCGCTGGCGTCATCTACAACCCGCTCGGCGCCTGGCTTCACGACAGAATCAATTCGCGTCGATGGATGTTTATGACCGGCTTGTTTGGCTGCTTGATCACCACGAGTGGACTTGCTGCCTGCATCTCCGAGTTTTCCGGAACTGCCAATAAGGCAGGTAACGCAGCAGGCGTCTTCTTTGTTTTTCTGTATCTTGCATTCCAAGGGTAAGTCTCTCGGCCCTCACTGGGAGTTTTCGTCAGCTGACAATTGTCCAAGAACCTTTTGTGATACGACCATGTACATCTACGTGTCAGAGATCTTTCCAACCGAGATTCGCCCTATCGGTATGGGCTTCTCTCTGTTTGGCCAGTTCACGAGCACCATCATTCTGCTCCAGACAGCGCCCATTGGGTTCGTGAACATTGGCTGGAAGTATTACCTGGTCATCATTATTTGGTGCATCTTCTTCATACCCATCGTGTACCTGTACTTCCCCGAGACTGCCAAACTGTCGCTTGAGGAGATTTCTGCCCGGTTCGGCGATGACGTTGCCGTTCACGTCAACGATGTTCCAGCCGAGCAGCGCAGAGAGCTTGACGAGTATATTGGAAAGCTGGATATTACCCATATGGAGGAATCCGCGGATAAGAGCAAGGCTATGATGTAGTGCTAGGATACAAGGAGCCCAGGCAATGCTTTACCTTCCTAATAATTAACTTTACTTTACCATTCCTCTTCCCTCTTACACAAGAGTTAATGCAACTTTTTTAGTCTTCCCCCATATCTCCTCCTCTGAAAACCCATAGTTAAATTCTGACTCTAGATCGATACTAAAGCGGAGTCGATGTGGGTGCTGGTCGTAGTTTAGCACGATACGCCCTTGGCCAACCCGCTGGTATTCGTTTTCGCGCCGACCTGTTTCCCGAATAATTAGAAAGTAGACAACTGGGCAGGTGCCCTGCTTATGCCGGTAGGCTTTAGCGAGTCGGAGTACTTGGCAGCGTTCGAGGACGTCGGCTTCTGGCTCTGTAGGCTGTATATCGAATTCCCATTTTGGATTCCATTGTTCCCTCAGCAGTATTGTGGCCGCGTGCTTCATGACGCCAGATGCCTTAATCTGCCCGTGCCGGACATTTCCAAATGTACCTGCCCGCTCTTCTTCGATAGTCGTGTGCGTGATTTCGAGGTCCAACTCGACACGACGGTCAATCATCCCCCGGCGGTCGACAAGCATGGTAAAGAACTCATCGTAGTAGATTGGCCCAGTGATTGAAGCCCAGCTCCAAGTAGGTGCCCCCGCTGGCACTCGCTTGGCGTAGCCCGCACTGCTTCTACGCCACGTCAATCCGCGTAGAATATCCTCCTCCCACAATCCAGCCTTGTACTTCATTCCCGACAGCGAGGCCACATAAGAGGCCATACCCGCTACGGCAGGGAGCCGATCTGTTTTTTGTGTGAGGTGTCTTGATGTATAAGTCTCCATCCAGTCATACCAAGTGAAGGAGAAATCTCGGACGGCCATGGAGTGATGGTTCGGATGTTTCGTAAGAGACAAAAAAGACCGCCTTTCCGTGCGTGGGTTGAAGGCATGATGAGTATCCCCGGTTAGTATTGGTTCATCCCCGTCAATCATATTGATCATGGTTCCGCAGTCCCACCACAAGCCGTGCCGACGGCTAACATAGAGGCCACGAGGGGAGCAGAGGCCCTCCTGGAAGACCCATCCCCTGGACAGAAGCCCGCATCTATCCCAGTCGATAATCGCGGTGGAGATTGGGCCTCCTACGAGAACCACTGTTTGTATCGAACCCGTGTCCGTAGATTGGGGCGTCGCAATAGCAATTTCCATCAAGTGCGGCGCTGCCATTTCCACCATCCCTGAGCCACAACCTGCTGCATCCGCCGCGCACAAGTTGAGGCTACTATATCGGTATATATCCGCCATCAGGGCCGACTGTTCCACCCAGTCATTTTCGTCATCCTGAACGATGCAGAGGGCATCAATCCAGATAAACTTGAAGCCTAGATTGCGCGATATGCGCACTGCATCCTGTAGAGTCTCAGGCAGCTTCGAGATGGGGTGTCCCTTGATGAAGTCGCCCATCGTGTCCCGGGTCAGTCTCAAGGGAAGATCGTTCCCCCATCGGTAACTCAGAGCGACGTAGCGTTGATCTTCAGTTTGCACGTCTTTCTTCTTAGAGATGTAGAGAGAAACGTTGTTGTTTTCAATCTTGAGGACCCGCTTAGGGAGGGCGGTAGAGTGTCGTTGGGGACAGTAATCATGTTCCGTTTCACATGCATCTATCCAGGCCTTGACTCTGTCGATTGCCTTTTAATGCCAAGGATAGTCCCGCGACACAAGATACGGCTGACAATCAACAGACATATCGTTCCACGTGGGTGTATAGACAACTCCACAATCTAACCAAGAGAACTCCTTTGACAGTTCGCTGCGGTAGAGGGCAAACTCGCCGTAGATGCTCTCCTCTGTGGTGTCAGCCACTTCTGAATCTTCTGTGAGCCTGATACAGAAACTATTCTTCTCGAGCGACAAATCAAGTTGATAATGACTGAATTCATGCTGAACGTCTGCGCGATCGCATAGAACCTGGTTGACAATAACGGCGCATACGCGGCAACTGGTCGAACTGTGAACTAACTTGGACAAAAGCCCTTTGCGGTGACTTTCAGAGTTGTCGTATCCACTTGGAGAGGTACCTGCTGGGTGTTAGAGGAGCTCCAAGATCAGTCTTTAACAGTTATTGCAAGTATATCATCGTGTTAAAAATTATCGTATATTAATCTTATAAACTTGATCAGCTTATATTCTCTTAACTTTCAAAGCTTCCACCTAGATATAACTTACCTCAGTAAAAGTATCAACACTTTGACTTTTCTAGCCTGGATAACTCAGTTAACAAAACCTTTAATAGTTTAACCTTTCCACTACAGTATATATATAATCCTTTCTAAAGTTATTTAATAAAGAATCAGCGCCTTTATTCATTAGGATACCTAATATAACCTTTAGCCTTTAGTGCCTTCTATAATGCTACAGTTTCCTTTATCTAGTTATAATTATCTTTTAATGCCTAAATCTTCTTATCCTTCTCCTTCTTATTTTTCTTTTTATTCTCCTCCTTTTTATTTTCCTCCTTTTTATTTTCCTTTTTCTTATCCTTTTCCTTTTTAAGCTTTTATAGCTCTTATACTTTATAGTAAGTAAAGTTTAAGAGGTTATAAGCGCCTAGGTTAGAGGCAGCTATATAAAGCATATTGCAGCTAAAGAGGGTAATCTTAATATAGTATTTACTATTAATATTATTACCTTTATTAAAGACCTTAATAGCTTTATAAAGCTATAAATTACTAGCTTATAAACTGATATACTATTTAGCAATGCCTCTAAAGGCACTAAAGTTAATAGGGAAATTATAAATATAGTCTTAAGCCTTCTAGCTTATTAAGTTATTACTAAATATAATTATCTTT
>JAAOAG010000440.1:0-33407 GCA_013186755.1 Fusarium begoniae
CACAAAGGGTTTGAACACAAAGCCCAAGAATTACAATCGGCTATGTCCAATTGGCGCACCGGGAGAACTCCTCATCGAAGGCCCGCTTCTTGCGAGGGGGTATTTGAACGATGAGGTCAAGACGAACAAGTCGTTTATTGTCGATCCCGAGTTTGTGGGCAAGTATGATCTTGGGAGGAATCGACGGATGTACAAGACTGGTGATTTGGTGAGGCAGAATGATGATGGGTCGTATACAACGTTGGGACGACAGGATACACAGATCAAGATCCGTGGACAGAGAGTTGAGGTTGATGAGATCGAGTATCACATCACGCGTCATCCTTCTTGTATCCAAGCTGTTGTTCTGTACGTCAATGGTCAGCTCGTCTCGGCGTTCAGTCTTCCCAGCGATGGTGCTGCGTACAGCGGCGCAGCATTAGATGGGGAGAACGCCGTCGACAAACCAGCTGCTATGCTCGTGGCTTCCGAGGTCCAGCTCTACCTGTCGCAGTATGTCCCCGACTACATGATTCCGCGACTCTGGATCCCCATGGCAAGCTTGCCTATCAATTCATCCGGAAAGGCTGATCGACGTCGCATTTCCGAATGGATCAAGAACCTTGACTTGTCTTCCTACTCTGACCTCGAGCACCAAGTCGAAGATGGTCTCCAAGTAACATCTACCGAGCGACAGCTCCGAGAAATCTGGAGCACCGTCTTGAACAAGCCCATTAACCACATCAGCTACCGTCGCTCATTCCTCTCCCTCGGCGGCGACTCCATCACAGCGATGCAAGTCGTTTCAGCCTGTCGCAAACAAGGCCTCGTCGTAACCGTGCGACAAATCCTCCAGAGCCCAGCTATCTCCGAGCTTGCGCTGCGAGTTAAAGAGGCAAGCGACAAAATGGGCGACGAGCAGCTCCCCATTGAGATCCCCGATGAGCCCTTTGATCTCTCGCCCGCGCAGAAAATGTTCTTCCAAGACATTGCCCCCTCGGGTCTACGAGCAGATGGGCCTCATCACTTCAATCAGAGCGTCTGCTTCCGCATTCCTCAGAATGTTACAGCGAATACAGTTGCTTGTGCAATTGAGGCCATGGTCACCAAGCATGCTATGCTTCGCGCGCGCTTCCAGACTGACCAGGATCACAGTCAGGGCTGGCAGCAGCGTGTTGAGAAGCAGATCATGGGGTCGTATCGCTTCCAGACTCACAAGGTGGCCGACGATGCTGCGACAGAGGACATCATCCGTCACTCGCAAGGGTCCTTGGATCTCGAGTACGGACCTGTTTTCGCTGTTGATGTGTTTGAGATGGAGGATGCTCAGCTGGTCAATTTGACTGCGCACCATCTTGTTATCGATCTCATGTCCTGGCGAATTCTCGCAGCTGATCTGGAGCATTTCCTGCGCTTTGAGACGTTGCAACCTTCTTTGTCGCTGCCTTTCCCTACTTGGTCCAAGGCGATCATGAAGCAGGCCAAGAATGTTGCAGCGCGTGAGGAGAGCGACGTCGGATCCTGATCTTACTGGAGCATTGAGCCTAGCTCTTTTGTTCGACAAGACCAGATCGTTGAGACTCTAGCTATTAGCGCAGACACCAGCGCTCAATTGCTAGGCCCAGCGAATGAGTCTTTGCAAACTGGTGTCACCGACATTCTCCTCGCTGCTCTGCATCAGTCTTTCGCACAGGTCTTTACCGACCGGTCAGGACCCACGATCCACGTTGAAGGCCATGGCCGAGATGTAGGCGGTGATGTCTCCGAGACAGTCGGTTGGTTCACCACCGTGACACCTCTCAAAGTCACCGACACCAACACTGGCTTCATCTCCATCCTCCAACAAGTCAAAGACTTTCGCAAATTCAACACCGATACCACCGCCCTCGACTTCGCAGCCAAGCACAAATCCTCTTCCCCCTCTCCCCAGAATCTCATCGAGATCCTCTTCAACTACCACGGCCAATTCCAACAACTCGATCGCGCAGACGGTCTTCTCAGCATCCACAAGCTTCACTCATCCGAGACTTCAATCGGAGACAAAGTGCGACAACAAGCCGCCATCACAATTGAAGTCTCTGTCGAAGCCGGCCGTATCTGTGTCAGCGTAGGTTTCAGTCGTCGCACGCCGAAGGGCGATGATGTGCGACGATGGTTACAGCGCTATGGAGAGGTTATCACGTCTGCGGTAAGTGAACTAATGAGTACAGAACGAACGGCCACAGCGAGCGATTATCCGCTTTCGCATCTGAGCAGCACCAACCTTGTTGCGCTGAAGAAGCATATTCTTGAACCAACGAGCATTGGCTGGGATGATGTTGAGGATATACTTCCTTGTTCTTCTACGCAGCAGGGCATCTTCATCAGCCAGCTAAAATCGCCGACCACGTACCGATTGAGACAGACGTGTCGCGTCATACCCACTGCCTCTCACGGTGTTGATGTCAAGCGACTTGGAGAGGCCTGGCGACAAGTCGTCAGCAATCACACCATCATGCGCACCATCTTCACCATGATTCCCTTCAACGACCGGTTCTACCAAGTCGTTCTCAAGTCCGTAGAGCCCGACATTCGCTTCATCACCTGCTCTTCCGAGACAGAGGTCCAAGAATGTATCGCAAGCCATGCGCTTATGGAGGATCATCTCGGCCGACCATCCCATCGCTTCCTGGTCATCTCAACAGAAGACGGCCATGTCTACGGACACTTTGAGATCAGCCACGCACTCGTTGACGCATCATCTGTTCAACTTCTCGTCAACACTCTCCTCCAAGCTTACGAAGGCGCTGCGACCATTTCTGGCTCTGACTACGGCACTTACATCTCGTTCCTGGAGCAAGGCTCCGAGGAAGATGACCTGCGCTACTGGGAGAAGCGTCTAGCCACCGTTGAACCTTGCCAACTCCAACTAGGCGAGGATCTCACCACCTCCGAAGAAGACACAGGCCATTCTGTGTCTACCGCAATGCAGGACATGAGCACCCTGCAGAAACTCTGCCAGTCCAACGACATCACTCCCGCCAACGTCCTCCAACTCGCCTGGGCTCTCGTCCTCTCCTCCCGCACGCAGCTTGATCAAGTATGTTTCGGTTATCTCTCCAGTGGCCGCGACATTCCCATCGACGGGGCAGATACCCTCGTTGGACCAATGATCAACATGATCGTGTGCAACATTGCCCTCGACTATTCTCAAAGCTGCGTTGATGCGATGAAGGATATACAGGATCGCTTCCTGGATAGCTTTGAGCATCAGCGCGTTTCTTTGGCTACAATTCAGCACTCGCTGTCGAGTTCTCAACAATCCCTCTTCAACACGACTGTCTCTTACGTTCGAGCCCCCAATCTGAGTGGCGGTGCGCGCAACATCCAGTCAATTCGCTTGGAGAGGATTGCAGCTGATGAGTCTACCGAATATGACTTCAATCTCAGCATGTTGGAGACCGAGAGGGGCATCGACATCGCACTACAGTACCTCCCCGGCGCCGCTTCCACAAAGACAGCTCAGCGTCTTCTCAATCATCTCAAGCATGTTGTCCAGGTTCTCAGCACCAGCGAGACTACCTCCCTCCTCGGCGATCTAGATCTCGTCCCAGCTGAAGATAAGCAACTCATCACCGTTATCAACAGCGAGGTGCCAAAGTCTCTCGACTCTTGCGTCCATCTGCTCGTCCAGGAAATGACCAATCGTCAACCCAACGCTCTCGCCTTCCAAGCATGGGACGGATCAATGACCTATCGCGAACTCGACCTCTCTGCTAGCACCCTAGCCAAACATCTCGTGACAAACCTCAACATTGGGCCGGAAGCCATGGTCGGTATCTGCATGGATAAGTCAATCTGGGCAGCCATGTCCATGCTCGCAGTCCTCAAAGCAGGCGGTGTCATCCTTCCACTAGGCGTCCAGCAGCCTCTTTCTCGACTTCAGACTATTCTAAAAGATACACAAGCTTCTGTGATCCTCGTTGACGCGAAGCAGAAGACTCGTCTGGCTGGTGTGGACTCAGAACTCATCGAAGTCAACCGCCCGTTCATGGATGGTCTCGTCCCCGCTGAGTTCGGGTTCTCGAATCCCGCTGTGCAGCCTGATAATGCAGCTTGGGTTGTGTACACTTCTGGAAGCACTGGTGTGCCCAAGGGTGTTGTGCTGCAGCACTACGCGTTGTGTACGAGCTTGCGATCTCACGGTGCGGCATTCAGTCTAGTTCCGTCGTCTCGTGTCTTGCAGTTTGCGGCGTACACTTTTGATGTTACGATCCAAGAGACGTTTACGACGCTGTATTATGGAGGCTGCGTGTGCATTCCTTCAGAGGAAGAGCGTCTCAATGACCTGGAGGGATGCATCGTGTCAATGGATGTCAACTTTGTCTCCCTCACATCAACAGTCGCCGGCTTGTTATCGCCGTCCAAGATGCCGCTGGTCAAGACCCTCATCCTCATCGGTGAGCCAGTCAAGCCTTCAGTATTGGATCTCTGGATGCCACAGGCAGCATGCTTGGATGCATACGGACCATCCGAGTGCAGTATCCAAAGCGCCATCTCCCCCGAACCAATGACCGATCGTCGTCAAGCCATGATCTTGGGTACACCATTAGAGTCCTGCCGTTTCTGGGTCGTTGACTACCGCGACTACAACAAACTGTGCCCCGTCGGTGTACCAGGTGAACTCCTCATCGAAGGTCCTCACCTCGCACGTGAGTATCTCAACGACGCCACCAAGACCGCCAACTCTTTCATCACCGAACCTGCTTTCCTTGCCGATCTTGGTCTTGAGTCTACTGGCCGTCGTATGTATCGTGCCGGTGACTTAGTGCGACAGAACGACGATGGGACATACTCCAACCTAGGCCGACGCGATCAACAGATCAAGATTCGTGGCAAGCGTGTTGAAGTCGGCGAGATCGAGTATCACATCTCACGCCATTCCTCTGGCATTCGCGCCTGTGTCGTCTTTACCACCAGAGGATCCAGTGATGGTCAGCTCGTCACTGCATTCAGTGTTCCTCACGATGACAAGGCTGCGCATGATGAGACAGCGTACAACGGCATCGCAGGCCGTGATGGGATTGACACAACGGCTGCGCTCCTTCTCGCCTCTGAGATCCAGATGTACCTCTCTCAGCACATCCCCGATTACATGATTCCTCGTCTTTGGATCCCTATGACTACATTGCCCATCAACTCCTCCGGCAAAGCTGATCGCCGAGCTGTTACGGAGTGGATCAACAGTCTCAGTCCAACAGAGCTGGCTTCATACTCCGAGCTTGAGAGCGCTGCCGAAGAAGCTAATCTCAACGTGACTCCCACCGAACAGAAACTTCGCGAGATCTGGAGCTCAGTTCTCAACGTTCCAAGCATCAGCTACAGACGATCTTTCATGTCACTGGGTGGTGACTCCATCACTGCTATGCAAGTCGTCTCTGCGTGCCGCGAGATCGGACTAGTCGTTACTGTTCGCGACATACTTCAGAGCCCTGCAATTTCTGACCTTGCGACACGCGTCAAGGTCAGTGATGGTGAGGTCTTCTCCACTGAGATCCCAGATGGCCCGTTTGAGCTGTCGTCTGCTCAGAAGATGTTCTTTGAGGACATTGCGCCTGCTGGACTCAGCTCGGAAGGATCTTACCGGTTCAATCAGAGCGTTTGCTTCTGTCTTCAATCAGAGAGACGCATCAACGAGGAGACTGTCGCTAAGGCCATCGAGGCTGTCGTGACAAAGCACGCTATGCTTCGCTCTCGCTTCGTATCCCAAGAGCACGGATACCAACAGTGGATTGAGAAGCAAGTCCCTAGTTCATACAGGTTCAAGTCTCACAGCGCCAACGATGATACCGCCGTGAAAGCGATCATGCTCGAGTCACAGAGTACCCTCGATCTCGAACACGGTCCTGTCTTTGCAGCCGAGTTCATCCAAGCTCCAGATCGCCAACTTCTCTTTTTGACTGCACACCATCTCATCATTGATCTCATGTCATGGCGAATCATTGCCAAGGACTCGGAGCAGATTCTCCAGAGTGGTTCCATGGTTACGTCGCAGTCTCTACCTTTCCCCACGTGGAGTAACGCTGTGCTCCAGCAGGCTCAGTCAATTGACTCTGTCACTGAGGCTGATAGGACTGCCTCGTGGTCTTATTGGGGTATCCAGCCTGGAGAGTACATCACTGAAGATCAGGTCTTTGAGACTGTCCAATTGGATGAGCAGGTCACATCTCAACTTCTTGGACCCGCCAACGAGCCCTTGCGCTCTGGTGTCTCAGACATCCTCCTCGCCGCCCTTTCAACCTCCTTCCGCCATACTTTCACTGATCGGTCCGGTCCATCAATCTTCATCGAAGGTCATGGCCGCGATACCCAAGCTCTGGATGTCAACTTCGATCTCTCCGACACAGTCGGATGGTTCACAGCCGTCACACCCCTCAACATCTCCGACGACAGCACCTTCATCTCAACCCTACGCCAAGTCAAGGATCTTCGCAAACTCAACTCCGGTCGTGAAGTCCTCGACTTTGCATCCCAGCGCTCTAGACCAATTGAAGTCCTCTTCAACTACCACGGTCAATTCCAACAACTTCAGCGCTCAGACGGTCTCCTCACTCTTGACAAGCTTCATCAATCTGTTGGACAACTTGATGCTTCTGTTGGTGGTAAAGTCCGTCAACATGCTGCTCTCAGCGTTGAAGTCTCGATCGACGATGCGGGTAAGACGCATCTCATGGTTGGGTACCCTCGCAATAGTCCCAAGAGTCAAGCTATTCGCGATTGGCTTGGGGAGTATGCACGTGCTATCACGCAGGGTGTCCAAGAGCTTGTTGTCGCTGAGCCGATGTGTACGATCAGTGACTTCCCTCTCGCTCAATTGACCAACGATGATCTCGACACGCTGTATCAGTACTGTCTCACGCCAGGTTATATCTCATGGGCGAATGTCGAGAACGTTCTTCCTTGTTCGCCGATCCAACAGGGTATTCTTCTCAGTCAATTGAGAGCTCCCTCCCGCTATCGTCTCAAGCAAACCTGTCGCATTCTCCCCGCCGATCCATCATCACCTGTTGACATCGCGCGACTCGCAAATGCCTGGCGACAAGTCGTTGGTCAGCATTCCATCATGCGAACCATCTTCACTGGCGCCTTGTCTCACCACGATCGTTTCTACCAAGTCGTTCTCAAGGCGCTGGAGGTTGACATCCAGGTCATTGAGCCATGTTCCAGTGATGAGGAAGTCCAGCGCTTCATCAAACACCACGCCCTACTTCATGATCCCGTTGGTCGTCCTTCGCACCGCTTCCTAATCATCCCTACCGTCGATGGTCATGTTTTCGGTCNNGAACGACCTCCTCGAAGCTTACGGGTCTCTATCGCCCACCAAGACATCAATCTCTCTGTCCCGCAACTCGGACTACGGCAGCTACGTCTCCTTCCTCGAGCAACACCGCCACTCTGAACAAGAGGACCTACAATACTGGAAAGATCTTCTCGAGACTGCCGAGCCATGCCATCTCCAACTCGGCCAACAACAGCATGACACCTCGGAGATGGAAACAGGCCACGCCGTCACAGCTCATATCCCCGACATTTCTGTCCTTCGCGACATGTGTCGTAACTACAACGTCACAGCAGCAAACGTAGCTCAATTAGCTTGGGCTTTGGTACTGGCCTCTCGCGTGGAATTGAACCAGATTTGCTTCGGGTATCTTTCCAGCGGTCGTGATATTCCCATCGATGGCGTTGAGAGGCTTGTTGGCCCTATGATCAACATGATGATCTACTATGTCCAATTGGACTACACCTCCACGACCGTTGATGTCATTCGACAGATTCAAGACCGTTTCTTCAAAGGCTTTGATCACCAGCGTGCTTCATTGGCGTCAATCCAGCACTCCCTTCAAGGAACACAGCAGCAAACGCTCTTCAACACTACCGTTTCATATACCCGCGCACTAAACATGGACGGTGCCACAGACAACAACTCCATCAAGCTTGAGCGCGCATCAGCCGACGAATCAACAGAGTATGACTTCAACCTAAGTATTCTGGAGAACGACCAGAGTCTCGATCTGGTTCTTCAATACATCCCCGGCGTCGCGAGCCACGAAGTCGCTCAGCGTCTGCTCAACCAGCTGAAGCACGTCATCCAAGTCCTCAGCCAACACACCAACTCTACTCTCGCTGATCTAGACCTCGTACCAACGGAAGAGAAGCACGCTATCGTCGCTAAGAACAGGGAGGTTCCTAAGCCCGTTGCTTCAACCATCCACGGTTTATTCCACGACGTGTATGAGCGTCGACCAGACGAGATGGCCGTCTACGCATGGGACGGCATCATGACATTCCGCGAGTTAGAAGTCGCTGCTGGCAATCTCGCTGGACATCTCATGGATCTCGGTGTCGGTCCTGAGATCATGGTAGGTATATGTATGGATAAGTCCCGCTGGGCTGTTGTCGCGATGTTAGCTGTGCTCAAAGCAGGTGGAGTTGTCCTCCCCATGGGCGTGCAGCAACCATTACCCCGAGTACAGACCATCATCATCGATACCAAAGCCCCAATCATCCTCGTCGACGACAAACAACTCGAGCGTCTTGCAGAGACAGGTCCCCGTCTCATCAAAGTCGACGCTGCACTTCAAAGCACCCTCAAGCCCAATACAGCAGTCTGCTCTACCGTCACCACCAACAACGCCGCTTGGGTAGTCTACACCTCAGGAAGTACAGGAACACCCAAGGGCGTCGTTCTTCAACACTCGGCTCTGTGCTCTAGTATTCGCTCCCACGGCGACGCGTTTGGTGTCCGTGATGAATCGAGGGTTCTTCAATTCGCGGCGCATACATTTGACGTCACGATTCAAGAAGTTTTCACAACGCTCTGCCAGGGCGGGTGTACTTGTATTCCTTCTGAAGACGAGCGCATCAACCACTTACAGCCCTTCATCGCGAAGGCAGAGGTCAATTTCTTGTCTCTCACCTCGACAGTGGCAGGCCTGTTGGACCCCGCGCAGCTCCCGCTCGTCAAAACAGTTATACTCATGGGAGAGCCCGTCAAACCAGCAGTCATGGACTTATGGAAGGATCAAGCCGTCGTTTTGGAGTCATATGCGCCCTCAGAATGTTCCATTTACGCGACTGTTTCCCCAAGACCCATGAGGCATATCAGCCAGGTTCCTGTGCTGGGCATCCCACTGGCCAGCTGCTTCTGGGTCGTCGATCCAAAGGACTTTAACCGTCTTGTTCCCATCGGTGCACCTGGTGAGTTACTCATCGAGGGGCCACTGTTAGCACGCGGATATCTCGGCGACGAAGAGAAGACAGCGAAATCATTCCTGATTGACCCTGACTTCACGAAGCATCATCGTCTTCGGCCTGGAAGAAGGATGTACAGAACAGGCGATCTCGTTCGACAAAACAGTGACGGTTCGTATACTACGCTTGGCCGAAGAGATACACAGATCAAGATCCGTGGTCAACGTGTCGAATTCGGCGAGATTGAATACTGGGTCGTGCGCTCAGCATCTGAGATCTCTCAAGCCGCTGTCATGCTTCTCGATGGTCCTGTCGGTCAATCTTCAGTGCTGGCTGTAGCCCTGGAAATTGCTGGGGGTGGAGAAAACAGCGCTGTGGATAATAATCTACAGGGCTTGTCGCAGGCTGATTTACTGGAGCCCACCATCGCCATGCGAGAGTCATTCGAGGAAGTCCGGGGACATCTCATTTCTGTTCTGCCACGATACATGGTCCCTGACATCTTCATCTCCATGTCTCGACTACCTCTCAACTCTTCAGGAAAACTTGACCGCCGAGCGATTGACTTGTTCCTCAAGGGCATGAAACCGGAAGAGCTCGATATTTATCGTCCCAATGCAGCGGCCAAGGCAGATGTATCTACCGAGACCGAACGACAGCTCCAACAGCTCTGGGCCGGCGTTCTCGGAAGACCAGCCAACACCGTCGGCGCCAAGGACAGCTTCTTCCATCTCGGCGGCGACTCCATCACCGCGATGCGTCTCGTCGAAGCATCGCGCAGCACAAACATGCTCCTCCGCGTCGCCGACGTCTTTGAACATCCTCGTCTCTCTGAACTCGCCAGCATTCTAGACTCACGAATGGCTGAGGGCCACGACCATTCATCGATGTCGTCAATCCCGGCACCATTTTCTCTCTGGCCCGAACACGGCGCCGAGAAAGAAGTGGGTCTCCGGGCCGAGATTGCGGAGCGGTGCGGTGTCATGGCGGAGCAGATTGAGGATGTTTATCCGTGCACGCCACTCCAAGAGGGATTGCTTATTGCGACTGCTCGGCAGCCGACTGCGTACATCAGTAGAAGAATCTTTTCTCTGAGTGATGAGATCAACGTGGCGAGACTGCAGGCTGCTTGGCAGAAGATGGCTGAGGTGGCACCTGTTTTGCGAACTCGTATTCTACTGGGTCTTGCCTCTGGCTCCGTGCAAGTTGTTGTCAACGAGCCGCTCGAATGGCATACTGCCTCTTCACTGGAAGAGTATATCGACCACGACAGTGCCTTGAGCATGGCAGAAGGCAAGCCCCTCATGCGCTTTGGTATCATCGAGTCCAGTGGTGAGCGCCTTCTCGTCTGGACAGCTCACCATAGCGTCTACGACGGCTGGAGCTTAACAATGATGTATCGCCAAGTTTCTAACATGTACTGGCATGACGCGACACCGCTCTCAGCGCCATACACGCCTTTCATTGCCTATCTCGGCCAAGTTGATACTACCAGAGCAGCGAGCTATTGGCGCGAGCAGCTTCAGGGTAACCCGACTGCGTTCCCAGCTCTGCCATCTGTGCGATACCAGCCTCAGCCGCGACAGAAACTTGTGCAGAGCCTTGACTTTGTGAGACAAGGAAAGTCTGACGTTTCGCTGTCGAACTTGCTTCGTGCTGCTTGGGCGCTTATGGTTGCGAGATATTCGGGGAGCAATGATGTTGTGTTTGCGGTGACGCTTTCGGGACGGAATGCGCCTGTTGATGGGGTTACTGAGATGCTGGCACCCACTATCACCACTGTCCCTGTGAGGGTGCGCATCAATTCATCTACTACCACCCGCAAGTTTCTTCAGGCTGTGCAGCAACAGGCAACAGACATGATTCCATTTGAGCACACAGGTCTGCAGCGCATTGCCGACCTTGTCCCCGATGCAGCTGCTGCCCTCGACATGGGGCACCTCTTCGTCGTCCAGCCTGCGGTAGATAGTGACGATGCATCCATCGAGTTCCCTGGTCTCGAACATAAACAGGACATGTCAGAGCAATTCGATGATTATGCACTCACCGTGGAGTGTAGCATCGGATCAAAGGGCATCTCAATTGAGTCGCGATTCGACGACGCAGTCATCTCAAAACAGCAGATGCAGCGCATGTTGCAGTCCTTCGCCCACATCACGAGCCAATTGGAGCAAGCTGAGAGTGCACCCGAGGCCACCAGCATTTCAGACTTGGATACACTGAGTCCCCAAGACCTGGATCGCATTCTCTCTGTCAACAGCGGCCCCATCCCCAGCGTCGAGCGCTGTGTACACGACCTCATCTTCGACATGGTATCCCACCAACCTGACGCAACGGCTATTAGCGCATGGGATGGCACCTTTACTTACAAGCAACTCAAGCATCTCTCCGGCAAACTCTCCGATCATCTCGTCAGTCTCGGGGTTCATCACGGTACTAGTGTTGGAGTGTGCATGGATAAATCCCAATGGGCTGCCGTTTCAATGCTAGCCATCCTACGCGCCGGTGGAGTTGTTGTTCCACTGGGTGTACAGCTCCCTCTTGGTCGTATCAAGCTCATTGTGGATGATGCGAAGGTCAGTGTTGTACTGGTTGATCAGAAGCAAACTGAACGACTGGCTGGCTTGGGCCCAGAGATGTTTACTGTTGACGAGTCGCTGCGCAAGAGGGTTTCTTTCAGTGATGTTGGTATCCCAGACAAATGGTACACTCGCGTCACTGAGATCAACGTCAATCAGCCAGCCTGGATCGTGTATACCTCTGGTAGTACAGGTACACCAAAGGGCGTGGTTCTTACTCATGCCGGTATCTCCTCGAGCCTGGACAGTCAGAAGAAGGTCTTTGGTCTAAGCAAAATGTCACGAGTGCTTCAATTCGCAGCACATACCTTTGATGCTGCCATCCAAGAGATCTTCACCACGCTGTATGCTGGAGGGTGTGTCTGCGTGCCCTCCGAGGACGAGAGGATGAGCGATCTGCAGCATTTCATCATTGAAAGGGCAGTCAACTTCCTGTCCATCACACCTACGGTCGCTGAGCTACTCAAGCCATCTCAGCTGCCCAACATCAACACGGTGGTCTTACTCGGTGAACCTGTCAAGCCGTCCGTTCTGGACCTGTGGATGGAACATCACGCAGACATTATTGGTGGATACGGCCCAACCGAATGTTCCATCTATGCCATCGTGTCCGCGACTCCATTCACAGACAGGAAGCAAGCCAACATCCTAGGCACTCCTCTACCAAGCTGTCGTGTTTGGATCGTCGACCCCGATGACTACAACAAACTCTGCCCAATTGGCGCCCCGGGTGAGCTTCTCATCGAAGGTCCCCAGGTCTCGCAGGGCTATCTGAATGATGCAGCCAAAACAGATGGCGCGTTCATCACAGACCCTGGCTTCACAGCACGTTACGGCTTGGGCAATGGGCATCGGATGTATCGCACAGGCGACTTGGTTCAACAGAACGACGATGGTACATACACCAACCTCGGTCGTCGCGATACACAGGTCAAGATTCGTGGTCAGAGAATTGAGTTGGGAGAGATTGAGTACGCAGTGGTACAATCGTCGGAGGATATTAGATCAGCAGCGGCTGTGTTTGTCAAGAGGGAGGATAGACCTACGATTGCAGTGGCGGTGGAAGTTGGGGAGGGACAGGTTGGAGATGGAGTACTGGCTCCGTCAGAGATGCTACGAAAAGCGTCGGAAGAGATTCGTTTCAAGCTCGCCGAGGTGTTACCTCAGTACATGATTCCCGATTTCTTTATCCCTATGGGTAAGTTGCCGGTGAACTCATCAGGCAAGCTTGACCGTCGGGCAATTACGGCGGGGCTGGAGGATATGGATGATAACAAACTGGAGGAGTTTCGCCTTACGACGGGTGCACAATTGGTTCCTGTCACCACGGACATGGAGAAAAGACTTCAGCAGCTCTGGAGTCAAGTGCTCCGACGACCTGCGGAGTCTATCGGCGCGAGCGACAACTTCTTCCATCTGAACGGAGACTCACTGGCTGCTATTCAGCTCGTCGCAGCTGCAAGAGCTGTTGATCTCAAGATGACCGTCGCTCAGATCTTCCAGAGTCCTGTCTTGAGAGATCTTGCGACACATCTTGAGCAAGCGACGAACTCACACGAGACGACAAGCTATCGTGTTGAGGGAGTCGACGAAGTAACACAAGCCGCGATCAGGGCTTCCCTCCCTAGCCACTTCAACGTTGAGAAGATCCTGGAGACAACCGAGTTCCAGTCCCTTGTTCTTCATGAACATACACAGGGTCGATGGCTCATGCACGCAACAGTCACATATAACCAAAAAGTCGACAAGCAGCGCGTCCACACTGCGCTCCAAACCACAGTCGCCAAGAACGAAATCCTCCGAACAGTCTTCAGCCAGCACGCTGCAAAGTCCTACCAAGCCATACTAAACAACTTCACCGTTCCCTTCGAAGAACGCATCGCCTCCACCAATCTCTCCACCTTCTGCAAGTCCCTCATCCAAGAAGATCAGCAGAAACATCTTGAGCTTCACGAACCCCCCTTCAAAACATGGTTCGTTCAAGGCGAGCACAAAGACAGTCTTGTGATCAGGATCTCCCACGCGCAGTACGACGGCATGTCGCTGCCGATTTTCTTCCAGCAGCTTCAGGCGTGGGGTGAGGCGGATGTTGAGGTTGAGGCGCCGCGACAGATGTCGTATTACATTGATGCGCTGAAGGCGATTGATACGAAGCCCGCGATGAAGTTCTGGGGTGGTTTGCTCGAGGGCTCGAGTATGGCTCGTCTGCCTGGTACTTCGCCAACAAGCAAAGCTTTGACAGGCTCTTATATCGTCAAGACGGTGCCCTCACCAAAGGTTGAAGGGTCGGGTCTCACGGTATCATCATACATCAAGGCTGCATGGGCAATGGTCCTCGCCAAAGCAACAGGGACATCCGACGTTGTATTCGCCCACCTCGTCTCAGGTCGCTCCCTACCAGTCGACGACATCGAAAAGGTCAACGGTCCATGCGTCAACCTCATCCCCATCCGCATCAACACCGCTCAACCCCACGGCACCATTCTTCAACAAGTCCACCAGCAGCACATCTCAGCTTTACCACACGAACATCTCGGCTGGGAGACCATTTTCCGCCAGTGCACAAGCTGGTCTACTTCCACAGACGTACCTCGCTTCTCTTCTATTCTTCAGTATCAGAATCTACCTGAGGCTCAGAAGAGCTTTGGTATGCATGGCGCTGAGTGTAGTGTTGACTATACTGTTGTGCCGCCTAATGTTACGGATGTTTGGGTTACGGTTGAGCCGAAGGGTGGTGAGATGAGTGTTGTGGCGGGATACTCGGAGGAGGCCATTGCTTCGGAGGTGGTGGAGGGATTGATGGAGGATCTTTGTGAGGTGTTGAAGAGCATCGAGGCATGAGATTTAAGGGACACGATTTTCCTAATGTTGGTTTAGTTCTTTTGGAAGTATGATTTACTGGAGTTTGGAGTTTGGAGTTGGGCTTGGTGCTGTTTCTTTTATTCACAGCTTGGATTATCCAGGGTTTCATAGAAATATCTCTCCTTCTTGTCTTTAATCATACACTTCAACCATATTTATATATCTTTGTCGGTGCCTGAATGATCACACCTTGCAGTGGTTCCGGACACTACAGCAGCTCCCTGCCCCACAACCTAGAGCTGCTCAGGGCGTTTTAGGTGGGTTTCAGTGCGTAGCTCACTGTAGCCACGGGTTATGCTTACCGACACATTTATGGCGATTGACTCATCACTGCTTGCATGTTTTACTGTAGTTGACATGTACTTTTGCAATCGCTAGGTAGCTTATTCTACACGACTAGTGTGCTATTAAACTTGAGAATGGATAGAAATACTATTCAATCAGTGATCTATCCCGGGCTAAAGTGTCCAATTGCTCCATCACTACCCCCATCAAAACCATCATGGATCAAGTCAAGATGATTCGGCTTGCTAATCAACTCAATTCCCCTCCGTCTTTGAGCTTCAACCCGTCGCCAATCCCATTCCCCATCTTTACCAATACCGACATCCAAAACATCTGGCCCCGACGCCTCCAGGTCCTGCTCGTCAATTGCCCATCCGCCAGGCCGTGTCGGCAACAGACCAGCCTCCTCCAGCACCGTTGATGGCGGCACAGTAAGACGCTTCATCTTGAAGACATACTTGCTCAAAGCCGTAGCGTATATCTTCTTGCTCAACTCACCAGAGTCTTTGACAAGTGGCCTTGTCGCTGTTCTCGCAAACCGCGGATCAAGCCACTCTGTCGGAAGTGCTGTACCCTTTGGCACGAAATGTGTAACGATGTATAACCACTTCCGATCCCAAGTCAAGACATAACTCCACATCTCAACCTGTTTGAACGCTGTGATCTCGCGTCGGAAGCAGGTTTCAACGGCACCAAGATTTATTCCGAGTCTTCCGCCCATCGCAGTTCCAGTCTTTGGATCAAGAACGATTCCGAGCTTGGTGTTATTGGATAATCGATGGAAGCCATGTCGGAAGAGGTATGCGATTAAATGCGCGCGCCCAACGTCAAGGTCGGCGAAGTATGTCGAGTTGGACTTGTGGAGGTAATAATCGACTTCGAGGAGAGAAGTGGAAGTCGTGGCAAGGATAGGCTTGAAGAGGGCTTTGGGGCCTAATTGGGGTGATTTGCGGAGGACGGTATGGTATGTGATTGTGTATAGAACGCGTAGCTGCTCACCTTAGCGAATGTCCCGGTAGTAACAGGGTTAAATGGGTGACTTACTGTCCAGACAAATGGCATCGACTTGAAGTTTGATACGACGAATATGACAATGAATAACCCCAAGACTCGTGTGCCTGTAATATTGAACTGGAAGTGGTGTTTTGTGTCATCTGTCTTGTCAAATCCTGCGACCAGAATCGCAAAAATCAGGATACTGAGACCCAGTGTTTTCAACTTGCCCAAGCCGAGAGCCATGGTGTTTCTCGAACGATCTGCTACTGATCTTCAACTTGAAAGAAGCGATTGAGACAACAAGATGTGATACTGACGTTGAAATTGATTGAACGGAAGAATACCTTTGTGCAGCAATTGTCATATTGTCTCGAGGATCAGCGGCGTAATTGAGTTCCGGCTGCGGGGCATGCACTCACTATAAGTTGTGATCAGGACACTGTAAGACAGGGAGGATCTGACGTCGGGATTGCAGGATCAGGATCGTAGGGGAGATTGTGTGATTGGTATTGGTCTCGCAAGTCGCTACAGACCACTAACATCGAAGCAATCATTCAGGTCGACGTTCAGCAATCAAAGCAAAGAGTAGCAGGGTTACAGATGGCATTCTAGCAAAACGAATGAAGCGCCTATCGATACTGTAGCTTCGATTGCAAAGTTTACGTCACCATATCTCATTGGTATTATGATGAATGGTGCGACTAACTCTATGGTGAGGAATGGATCAAGATTTAACTGTTGAGTGTCGCTATACGAAGAAGTCCACTGGAGAACATGGTCTAAGCTCACTGTAACAACACTACGTATGCAGTGGTTAGGCGACGCTAGTTCTAGCTATTCTCGTCACTGTAACATTAAACTGAACACGGTTGCAATTACGACGAAGGTCCTTTCATATGTAATCGTGTATCCCGATCTACCAATTTACTCTTCTAAACATTCGATAAACGCAGGTATATCATCTCCGGCCGATGCGCAACACCAGGAAAAGGCTTGAAGCTCGACAGCGGCTTTGGCGTTGGCTCCAAGTTGAAGTGCCAAACAATAAGCGCCATCATGATCTTGACCTCCAGCGCAGCCCACTTACGACCTGTAACACCGATTAGTAACTGGATTACAGCGCATCAGTGCAGGGAACTTACCGAAACAGGCCCTAGGACCAGCACCGAATGAATGTCGTGGTCCAGCATTGGGATTAAACGTCAATCGTCCCTCTTCATCTTTGACGAGCCATCGCTCTGGATCAAAGTCTCTCATACCCTTTACATTCCACTGGCCGATCTTACCAGCTGTGCCTTTAGAGCTTTCTGATCTCTTTTCTTCGTCAACGGACAGTGGAGCCATGAAACTTCCAGGGCCATTGTTTAACATCAGAATCTCTGTGTGCTTGGGGACCATATGACCTAGGATATTAACCTCTTGCATCGTCGTCCGGATGTTGGTCTGAGTAACGGAGCCACATCGCGTAGACTCTTCAATCATAGCCTCGAAGTATGGAAGTCGAGCGGACATAATTTCTGAGACGGTTGGTGCGTCACCTCTTTCAACCGCAGCACTGCATTGTTCCCTGAGTTCGTCGCGCACCTTCTTCTGAACATTTTGATGCGTAGTGAGAAACTTGAGAGTCCAGGCAGTGAGAGTGAAGATCTCGTTTCCAGCGAGCATGAAACTGAACAGCTCATCTTGGACGGTGCGACTCATCAACTCGGGTGTACGACCTTCTTTCCGCGCGCTGTCAATTTCTCGGGCGATGACAATATCGACGGCGCTCTTCATGTGTCGCTTCAAGTTACCCTGGTCCTCCCAATTGAGGTCAGTCTGGTTGGAGAACTTGTTGATCGCTTGCTTGATCATGTCTTGGATGACAGCTTCTTTGAGGCTTCGGGCTGCGCGCAAAGATGGCATGAGGTTGTAAGCTAACCACAAATGCAGTCCGGGTACAAGCGATTGAACACCAATGTTCATAGCGTCGTTGAGGGCGAGACCGGCTTTGAAGACGGGAGGATCAGGTGCGACGGGGAATTGTACTTCATGGTCCATATCGGGTAGATTGGTGAACTCAGGCAGTGTCTCAAGAAGTTCAGTCTGAGCACTTGTCAAGCCCGAGTCAAAGCCAAATGTCGCAGCCCAGATGATCTCAAAAGCCGCCTTGCGAATATCTGTAGACACAGAAAATGGGCGTCCCTTGGCCAATCTCTCTTTGACTCTCCAGAGATCAATCAGCTTCATGGTAGACTTCCACATCTGAGGTCCAGCGACACCGCCTAGAAACGCAGGCGACATTGTATCAGCCACTAACTTCCGATGAGCCTTCCACTGATCCCCAGTGGGCATATGGAAGTGAAACTCCGGCACAAGCGGCATGAACAAACTCCTCAAGAACCTCGAGCGATCAAACTCCTTCGGGGTCCTCCTCGACAAAATGTCAAAAGCTTCGCGGTTATCAGCCACGATGACCCAAGGTTTGCCAAGCGGATGCACAAAGATCTGAAACACAGGTTCGTTGAGTTCCACGGCGAGATTGGCGAGGTAGCCAAACATTTCGCCATGCTTCTTCTTCCATTGCAGAAGTTCCCAAGCGTTGCCGAGGATCTTTTTGGCGTTGGCTTCGCGGTAGACGATGCCGGGGATGGGCTTGGGGAGGAGGGCGCGGCGGATGAGGAGAGTGGCTAGGATGAAGATGCCGACGAGGATGCCGAGGGTTTGGGGTGATGGGGAGAACATGATGGCGGTGTTTGGGTCGGAATTAGCGAGAGTGCCACTAAGAGTGTTGGAATAGCAGGTAATAGTCTATATAAGCCGTAGAAGCTAATTGCATTTGGTGCTAAGAGTGCTGACGCTCTAGCCCAGGATCAGAGGATTGCGGGATCGGGAGTGTCAATTCACATACTATCAGCGACAAAGAAAACTGTCATGTTTATTATCTCTCGACAGCCCGAGATCTTGAAGATTCTCTGCAAGAGCATGCAAGTAAGATAAAGTGCGGCGAAACGTTAATAATTAGTGTCTTTGAATTGGTCAATCCTCGACTCTGGTGATCCTTCAATCCTGTAATCCTCCGACCCCGCGATCCTCAAGCTGAGAGTTACATTCTGGTTACACAAGGTCAATTTTATGGTACGATGTTGTTATTATAATTGGACGTGGCTCTATTCGATGGAGCATCGTTCTTCGGTCTTCATCTGTTATCCGACTTCACCCACTGTCTCCGTCTATTTATCAGACCACTCCGTTGGGTCAACATACCTGAAACGACCTTCTCCACTGCTGATACCGACACTACGGATAACCCTGTACTCTTGGTCAACATGGTCTTTCAACCTCCCTCGTGGGTCCCTGACATCACAACCCAGATTCCTCCCAATGCAAATGTCGCTGAGTGGGCGCTTGAGAGCCGACGTGCTTCTGGTAGTGTTCGTGCACCGTTCATCTGCGCCTTGACGGGTAAGAAGTATACCCTCAAGGAGGTGAGAGAGAAGGTCAATGCTTTGGCGAAAGCATTGTGTAGTGAACTTGGATGGTCACCGAATCAGGGCACAGCTGAAGAAAAGGTCATTGGCGTGTTGGCTGTCAATTCGGTAAGTACTCTGACATCCCTGTGAGATCGCCGCGCTGATCGCTGTGTAGCTTGACTTTCTCATTGTTTGCTGGGCCATTCATCGCATTGGTGGGATTGGTCTACTTCTGCAACCAACCACTTCCCCCGTCGAAATTTCCTCGCACATGACCAAAGCCAATTGCGACATCCTAATCACATGCGAAGAGCTACTACCCTCTTGCAAAGAAATCTTGAACCGCCTTCCCAAGGTGCCCCGACGTATCTTCTCCATCAACACCAGCAACACACAATTGCCCAACTTCGAAGGAGAGATCAAGTGCCTACCCCAGCTTTACCAGGAAGGCAGTGAACTTCCTGAGCTTGAGCAGCTCCAACCCAGTGATGCTCACAGCACGGTTGCGTTCTACCTCACGACGAGTGGAACTTCGGGACCCCAGGTATAACAAGCATTCTCACCATTGTTGACGTGGTCAGGACTAATGTGATTAGAAACTCGCCATAATCACGCATGCCAACCTTATCGCCAATGTCACTCAAGCAGCCGTGTTTGAGAGCTCAGCTGGGTACAAACACCCTGAGATCGGCCTTGCTGTGCTGCCACTCAACCACGGCTACGGTCTTGTCACCACACATGCTATGTTTGTGAGAGGTGACTCGGCTGTCCTCCACCCCAACTTTAATATGCAGTTGGTACTCAAGTCAATTCAAGAGCACCGTATTTCACGTCTGTACCTGGTATGTCGTCCATGCTCCGTGGAGACACAGCTTTACTGATGATGCAAGGTTCCTCCTGTCATTGCCGCGCTCGCCGCAAACCCAGTTCTCTTTGAGATTTTTGATCTCTCTTCCGTTCAAGATGTCGTTCTTGGCGCTGCTGCATGCAGTGACAGTGTGACCAAGAAGATGAAGGCCTTGATGCCTAGTTGGAGTCTCCTAGTCGGATATGGTAAGCCAACGCCAACACTGGATCAGCATCCCAACTCTGACTGACATTCCTCGAATAGGCTTGACTGAGTGTGTATCCATTGTCACCTTCAGTCGCGCAGCTGATATCATGCCTGGTTCGAGCGGATGTCTGTTCCCGTCCAACCAAGGCCGTCTTATCGACCAGGAGGGGAAGGAGATCACTTCGTACGATACTTCTGGGGAGCTCTACCTCAAGTCAGCTGCCATGATTCCCGGATACTTGGGTGAAGATGATGCGATGAGGGCAAAGTTCACTGTTGATGGATGGTTACCCACTGGCGACATCGGCTTCTTCAGGAGAAGTCCCCATGGTGACGACCATCTTTATCTCGTTGACCGACTCAAGGACATGATCAAGGTCAAGGTAAGTCCAGCATTCTTCTCTTCACACGCCACTCACTAACAAGTATCTCAGGGCCTACAAGTCAACCCCGCTGAGATTGAGGAGCTCCTCCGCGTACAGCCTGGTATTCTGGACGCAGCAGTCATTGGCATTGTCGACGATGAAGCAGGTGAACGACCTCTTGCCTTTGTCGTACCGAAGAAGCAGGATATGACCGTCCAGGAACAGAAGGAGCTTATCCTGCAGTTGGACGAAAGTATCAAGGCCCAGCTTGATGAGACGCACTGGCTACGCAAGCAGATTCGTTTCATCGAGGAGCTTCCACGTGGTCAGAGTGGCAAGGTCCTCAAGAAGGTTCTGAGAGAAAAGGCAAAGCAGCAGGATCAGACACCGACGAATGGAGCCAATGGCACAAATGGCAGCATCCCGGTGAAGAGCATCAATGGGTCGAACGGGATTCTTGCACAAAATGGTACAAGCGAAGCGGCCCGGGTTTAAGCCATCTTTCTTAACATACAAGTAGTCAACTCAGTTTAACGATCATTGTAATTACTTCATGTAACACCTAACTTGAGATGATGTATGAAATGCAAAAAGACAAGTCAGTGCAAGTAGTCGAATGCCGGTCAATAGACTCTAGTAATGAAAAGGTATCTAGAGCATGGGCAGGCAAGAGAACCAGGCTCTGAGAGACAAAAGCACCGGTGTAAGTTGAGTATGGGTGGTGACCCTTAGGCTAGTTGCATTTATCACATCTTGCTCCCTACTGCCTCAACCAAAGGACCCCAGACCCGATCATTCTTCAGGGAGGTATAGATGATTGATAACCAAGACCCAATGGTCCTTTTCTCTCGCCCGTTGATCTTTCCCCCAACACTTCTGCCAGGATGCTCAACTAGGCCTTGATGGAAAGGCACGCCCAGTTCATCTCTTACAAATGAGTATAATCGTAGGGAAGCACGGCCGAGGTACTGCTTCGTAAGAGGCTTGACGAAAAACTCGCTCCGTGACTGAGTAAATGTCGAATACGCCAAACTCTCCAGATCTCTCTGGAGTGGCCGAATTGATACAACATGCACCTCGTGCTCGTCAAGATGCTCACGGAGGACCGATACTGTTTCTTTGGACAGGGTCTTGCATCGATCTTTGAGATCGTAGCACGCAGAGGCATCCCAGGATTTGACGATAGTCTCATGTAGGCTCTCATTAATCCCTTGCGTTACCTTATCCTCAACTCCATTGAGGAACGGCTGGACTATAGAGACCAACTTGTTTCTCAGATGTTTGAGATATGTCATGTGTAGAACTCGCAAGTCCAACGCCTGACAAACAGCGAAAAGATGTGCAGCGCACATTTGCATGACAACATCAGCAGCCTGAAGGGTATATCTTCCCGAGATCAGCGCAAGAGAGTTGATCGACTGGTTGTGCATCTCTGCGGACTGGACATGGGGAGTAACAGGGTTGGCGAGATATCCAAGCTCTGACAGGTAAGCGGCCATGCTGATGTCGATACCCTTCATGGCAAAAGATAAACTGGGGTCGTCGGCGACAAGATTTGGAGGGAGACCCTTGTTCGTAGTAGGGTTGATGAGTTCAGAGGACAGGCTGAAGAGAAGTTTTCCAACCATCTGGAGAGCTAGGCGGGTCTTTTCCATTCCGTTGGCAACCGAGCTAGAGATGAAGTTGGCCCCGGAGTAAACCTCACCGCAGTTGACGTCGATGATGGGGTTATCGGATGTCGAATTTAGTTCCACAGTGATCTGAGATAAGACAGCGCAGACATCCTCAACTTGAGGACCAAGCCACTGTGGAGCTCCTCGCAGAGCGTATCTATCTTGAGCAAGACCAGGCTTAAGCTTATCCTCCTCCTTCGTCCGTTGAACAAGCGAAGACCCTTCGAGAAAGTGCAACATGTTCGCAGAACATTCGGCCTGTCCAGGATGAGGGCAGACGGAAGAAATGAATGGATGATAGTTCTCTGCCTTTCCTAGTAAGGCCTCACATGACATGGCAACGAGACCTTGAGCTAGTAATACGATCTTATTCGCCTCATGTAAGGCCAGACAGCCCAACGCAGCTGAAAGAGCTGTACCATTGACCAGCCCAAGACCTTCCTTAGGCCCAAGGATAATTGGCTTCAGACCAGCGAGCTCAAGAGCTTTGTCTGCAGATAGAACGGATGAAGTGCTTGTGCGGACACAAATGTCTGGATTACCCTCAAGCATACCGGCGATGTATGACAGAGGGATCAAGTCACCAGATGCAGAGATTGACCCGCGTAGGGGAACGATGGGTGTCATGCCCTTTCGGAGGAGGAGGAGGAGGGCTTGAACGAGCTCCAGACGCACGCCTGAATGCCCTCGAAGCAATGTGTTGCAGCGAATCAGCATGGCAGCTCGAACCCAGGTGACGGGCATGCTGTTGAATTCATAGCCGTTCGCATCTTCGTCAGTTAATATTCCCGCCTGGGTGAGTTGCAGCAATGCCGACTGCAGAGCTGGCAGGTCTTTTGTACGAGTATCGGCGCTTCCACCGAAGCCAGTATTGACGCCTAACATCCAGTCAGACTAGAGCATTGGGATAGTGAGTAGGTGATATACCGTAAACAAAGTAGCCCTTGGCGAGATACTCTTCAAGTAACACAACACTTTTATTCATAGCGTCTGCAATATCCTCTCTCTTTGCGACGTGAGCATCGCAGTTATACCTGTACCGTGATTAGACTAACGAATTGTAACAGTGGTGGTGACTTACTTGGCGACTGCAATGACCGAAGCGACATCAAGGTCAGATCCATCCAGGAGAATGGAGCCGCAGTCTGTCATACTCTCAACCTTTCTCCAGATGTTGCAGGCTTGAGAAGCATGAGTCGTCGAAAGCGTTGAAGACTCGACGGGTTCGGTGCTTCTAGAGCTATCGTAGTTCTTGTCGTAGCCTGAAGTCACTTGGTGACCGCAGCCAGAAAGATGATCGGTGTCTCGAAGCGGCATTTCTTAATGCTTGGTAGTAAATTCTGCACAAAGTGTCAATGAGAGAAAAGTATCATTTACTCGACCTGGTCATGGCTAGCTATTTAGCTGGTCTGCGTACGGCAAACGTGACATATCATGTTCGGTATCCGAATCCCGCTGACACATTTGTTCCACATTCAGCATCTGTGCCACAGTCTCCTACATATTTGGTCAGCAATAATTAATATGCCTTAATGGAGACGCCGATATAATTCCGAGTTGATGTCTGTAGTGGGTTTAGCAAGCTCTTCCCGTTGAGACATAACAAACCTTTTAGTGATCCTTTGACTTTAGTTCGCTCAGTTAGAAGACCAAGATTCAGGGGATTACCTTTTCAGTTATGCAAGCTATCTTGATTGAGGGATTACTTGTCTTGGAAAATTTTGTAGCGCGAGGGTAGACTTTGTTCATATTCAATGCTAGCCATGATAAAGCATATCTAAACCAGGATTACCCAATATCGCTGATCTCGAGCTCCCGGTTCCATATTCACTATCCGCACCACAAGTCGCCAGCACACATATTGAGCTTTACCTATGAGTTTTTGCAGCTTGAAAGACTATAATAGGATGTGTGTCTACATAGAGGGCGGTGAGTATCCCGCTTATGTTTCTCGGTATTCTTTGCCTTGGTGTCTTGGGGATGAAGCCTGTTTTAGTCTAGTAAAATTATAACAGTCATGTTATAGGTTTGGTTTAAACGTCTTACGTTACTTAGTTGCCGGTCACATCAAAATAGTGTCTCATTTGTCTTGACTTAAAAGATCTGGCGAGGTATTGGGCTCTGATTACTGGAAAGGAATGCTATAACTCCCATATAACAATCGCCGACGGCCACCAGTAGGCCAAATAGAAGGCCTAGAGACCTATACAGTAATAAGACATACTTCCGCAACCACCGGACGTAAAGCATTACGTGTGGCGTGTCGTTGGGGATTATGAACAAAACTTAAGGCTTTAGCCGATATGGAATCAACTCATCAATCAGCCACCTAATCTTGAACTAGCTTATCTATATACGCTTGATCTTAGATCAGCGGCCTTATATCTTCTTGCCGCCTCATGCCTAGATACGGAAGTCGATGAGGTGGGCTAAGGCCAAGATGGTGGGCAGCATTTGACAATGATTGGTGGCATGTATCTATACTTAGGCATTTGTAAATGCACATTGAACAATTCCGTGGTTACGCTTACTTAAATTCCTAAAATCTATGTAAATTATGGCAGCAACCAATGCATTACATGTAGTTTACTGACGGATCTCTTTGCGTAAGGACGACATTCATTAACAAAACTAATGAGCCAGACACTTTCAGTAAACAATGACCCGTTCTCACTCGATTGCCAATCTGGGCCGGGGGTATCTGCACGGAGATGCCAATGATGCCCCCTCGTTGGTGCAAGTGACTGGGGGGTTGAAAACAGGGGTTCGCCTATCTCCCAGCTCACTTTTGCATGGATATCCGATTACACAAGCAAACAAGGTACAATTCGATCCAGACATGTCTCCACCTGTAAGGCATTTTCGCATCATATTCCCCTTTCAGAACCTTGACTGTCACTCTGCGCATCGGAGCTTTCTCCTCCACGCAGCTGTCAGTCATCACCTTGCGTTTTCAGACCTACAGAACCAACAGCAATATGTCAGAGCCTGTTGGCATAGCCGGGACAGCTATTGGAATTGTTTCCTTTGGCCTTCAACTATACACCGGTATTTGAGAATACCTGGATGCCGTCAAGGAGCGCGACGAAGACCTCCAGTCTGCGAAGCAATATACGACAATTTTCCGGTATGATCTTAAATGAATCGAAGACACTATTAGCACGATCGGCAGCGAGCTTAGGGTGGCTAAACACGCTATTGAACAGTGCAAATCCTCCTGCGAAACTTAGCTCAAAGGTTTAGAGATGGTGCTTCAAGGATTGCGAGGTTCCTCAATAGATCCCACCAAGAAACTCGCTAGGTTCTCTCTGCTGATTCAAGATCCCATTCTAAAAGTGTGCCGAACTTCTGTTGAGTCCTTGTGTCGGAGAGGCCGACCAATAAAACCCACGCCGTGAATCTCACCGCTTATCCCCCGCCTTTCCGAAAATAGGTCAATTTCTATTTATCAGAGGGGAATAAGACGATATCAACTATCTAATTATGAGCAGACAGCCTCCCATTCGACCGGAACAAGGATCCTACGGTCAGTTCCAGCTCCCTACAAGCCAACCCAAGACCCCTTTCAGCCGAAGCAAAGGGGCCCTTGCAAAACTCCACGAGTCAATTCCCCAGGATGAGGGACAGTGGCAACGTGCCCGCCACCTTCATCGTTACAGTACAGCAGAGAATGTACTCCAAAAGACAAGAGACGTATTAGAAAATCGAAACATAAAGCAAGATCTGATAAATTTCCTGATAATCGCATCTTGTTGTGTGAATTGGTATTTGGGGAGAAAGCATGAGGCTTACCAAAAATACAAAACGCAGATCGGTGATACATCCGAACTGACGATACAGAGGTACATGTCAGCTGTGCGTGCCATGGTCCAAGCTATGGACCGAGTGTATCTTCGAGGACAACGTCATCGCGTCTTTGAAGGGGCTCTTCTGTATTGTAGGTATCTGAATGACTTTCCTGGTTCAGTTCTCTTATTGCGTCACAGCACGTATTTCGCCATCATTTCTCACGCATTACACCAAAGTGACAGGAGATTTCGATTCCTGTTTCCCGACTTTCCGTTGCATACACCCTGAAATACAGGGGTCATTGCCTCTCGCACCCGTATTTATTCTCAAGTATCGGCATCCCCAGTACAGGTGAGTAGTCGCCGACGACATGTTCAACTACTCCTTGACTGACTAAAATTAGATTTGGGGATATTTGCGCTGCTCTGGGTACAGAAGTTCTCGGCGAGGATGATTATGCTAGATTTGTCTCTGTTCTTGAGAATGGAAGGCCAGTACCAACAGTACTCTCGCTGCCAGCAAACGCCCCCTTCACTGCCCTTTCTGTGATCAAATGCCAGCCCGAGTCAGCTAGGGATGTCCAGAAGATTGCCGCAGACGCCTCCAATGATTTTGATATGTTTGTGCTCCCAACGAGCTTCCCCTTAGTCTACAAGGTATTCGGTGTCTCAGACGCCTTTCGGCAACGATTACAAGAAGGATCTCACCTTATCACCTACGAAAGTCCACGAGAAGTGCCAAATACGCCACTGTTTGAGCTTCGATGGATTAATGAGTATGACATTCTAGTTGATCAATTAGTTGGTGACTTGGTAGGTTAAATCGTCTAATGAAAGAATCCCCTGCTAATTTGTTGCCGATCAGATTGAGCAGAGCATCCTGCCACAACAGCCTTTTCAAAGGTATAAGTCATTCTATCGACATGAGCCCGGATCCGTTTCCGTTCCTCCCGGTTGGATCAAGATTATTGTGCCTGTCGTCTTGGCTCATCAGGATTGTCAGGTTTCAGTAGCTTCGACAACTGTTGCAAAGCAAGATATCACGTGGAATAAAGAGATGTGTTTGATCCTCGGTAGCAATATGTTATTCTCCACGTCTCACCAAATCTCATATTATTCTATATCCATTCCTGTTAGCCCTCAGAACAGGTAAAGAATTGATCTGTTATTTATAATGTTATTATAAAGTAATCCCTTATCAGAGCCTTAAAGACAGGTAAAGATGATAGACCGCGGTTTTATTTAGAAACTTAACATTAGAATAGGTAGGTATTCTTGTGTCTTTGTCTGGTAGTACTTGCGCGCGACAGCAGTTTTGGGAAGTCTGCTAACAAAGTTCTGTCAGCTTATTTAAGCTCTCAGCCACGAGCCTCAACTGTAAATAACGCATCTAGCTAAGTAAGTCTGCTAACTATGAACCTCAGTACCCTCGTTCAATTAATCAGCAAAGAGGATATCTATAGCTCCTCTGTTTTTTCAGTTTCTAGTTGCTCCTTGATACAAAGTCACTTATGATCTCTGCCACCTTCTCCGGTGCCTCTAGTGGAGCCAGATGTCCAACTTCTTCCAGCTCAAGAAATTTAGCGACAGAAATATTACCAGAGACCTCAGCCTTAACACGGGCCACAGGCTCAACTAGATCTTTCCCTGCCGCTACAACAATCGATGGAATAGAGATCTTCTTGGATAGCTCTAGGATATCTTCTTCCATAGCATATCGTGGCCATGCTGCTTTAGCAGACGGGCTGCCTTTCAACATATCCTCCACAATTGCCTTGATAGTACCATCAGGCAAAGACTTTGCTGTGAGGACGTTCCGGGCGACAAACTCAGCGTTCTGGGCGTTATCGTAGGCGCTGACTTGTTGGTCGCGCATCTCTTCAGGCAATATCAAAGGTGTTGGGAGCGCGGGGCAAAGCAGGACTAGACCCGCAAGCCCGCCTGCAAGACTTCGTCCAGCAATAGCTTGAGCGACCTTGGCCCCCATTGAATGGCCGACGATGATGTACTTCTGTAGGTTCAGTTGCGTGATGACAGATTCAACGTCCTGGGCAAGTTGGAGGATTGAGTATTTTGTTTCATCTGAGGGACCAGTAGAGTTGCCCCATCCCCGAAAGTCAATCCTGACAGTTGGAAAGGCCGGCGTAATTAGGTGATTGACAGGCGACCAGGTCTCAGAAGATCCTCCCCAGAAATGGAGAAAAATAATGGTTGGATGGTCTTGGTGTTGTTGCGAAGGAAATGACTGTTCAATGTGAAGGTGGACAGCGTGTTGGAGCGGGATACGCTTGGTGATGGATGTAAATGACATGTTTACTCATGGGCTCTCGGACTTTGAATTTAGCTCAAAAGAAGAATCAAAACCGTTGTTGACTTGTTTGCACTAAACGGATTCAATTGTCTCTTAAATAGTTTGATTCTCTACGATGATCTCATTATAAATCCGACATGGCTCGGATGTATTAGCCTACATTAGTCAGTGAATATTTTTCCTAGAGCCTACGGCAATTACGGGCTGTAGATAACGCTAGTATTGAAAATCTCTTTCATAGAGGCAGAGAAGCTTAAACTATCACGAATTTAATCTTGCCAAGGCATTATATCATCTTAATGAGCACTGTTCAGGGTAGATGTGGAGATGGTGATCGATCAATCGATAAGATAACGATAACGATAACAATAAGCTAACGCGTCAACACGCTCCCTTGACACCATGTCACGCAACTCCAATTCCAGGGACTGACTCATTTGAACCACAATTGGCTGTTCGGTCGGCCCATTTCACGCCAAGTCACGAGTTACCGCGTTCGAGTCGTGGTCCCATCATTCGACTGACCATCCTAATTAACGCGTGAGGACCGTGTTTCTGAACATTGCCAGAGCTTTTGGGGTAAAAAGTGTGACCATTCTGCGTTATTGCGTCAGAGTCACACCAGTTTTCGGTGAATACACGGTGGTAAAGATGCGATGTAGGACGCGTTGGATGTAAACACTGTAGAATATTAAATGATGATTGAACCGCGGAAGAAGAACCTAGGTCGATCTTGCATATCGCGTCAAGATCGCATATAGTTTTATGCACATTGAACTCCATCTCTCATTCCTCAATTACATCCAGAATTCAACAATGTCTTCCAACATTGGCCTTGTAGACGAGTATCTCGCCAAAGGAACATGGAAGACTGCCGAGAACGCCAACTCAACCTACTCCCACCAAGGTCTCATGCAATACGTCTCCAACCAGATCATCTCTCAATACTGGCTCGAAAAGATCTACACCCAAGAGATCCGACAATATGACCACGAGAACCGCTTCCATATCCATGACCTCGGCTTCCTAAGCGCGTACTGCTCTGGCTGGAGTATTGAGGATATCCTCCTCCAAGGCTTCGGCGGCGTTGAGAATAAGATCCAGTGTCGACCTGCGAAGCATCTCAACACTGCTCTCAACCAAATTGTCAATTTTCTGTTTACGCTACAAGGTGAACTCGCTGGTGCTCAGGCCTTGTCTAGCTTTGACACGTACCTCGCGCCATTCGTCCGCAGCGATAATCTCTCTTACACCGATGTCTTCAAATACGTTCAAAGTTTCGTTTACTCCCTCAATGTCCCGACTCGAAGCGGTTTCCAAGCCCCGTTCACGAACCTATCACTCGATCTGATTTGCCCGAAACGATTGGGCGATCAATGCGTTATCATCGGCGGCGAGTTACGAACCGATTGGGTGTACAGTGACTTTCAGGAAGAGATGGATATACTCAACAAGGCATTTGCTGAAGTCATGATGCAAGGCGATGGAAACGGCAATATCTTTTCTTTCCCCATCCCGACTTATAATGTGTCGGACGGAATTGATTGGGAGTCTCCTCGATGGCAGTCCATTTGGGAGATGACGGCCAAGTACGGTGTTCCATACTTTGCCAACTTCATCAACAGTGATCTCGATCCTGAGGACTTTCGGTCCATGTGTTGTCGATTGAGGCTTGATCTCAGTAAACTCCACTGCAGAGTTGGGGGTCAATATGGAGCAAGTCCCTTGACTGGCTCTATTGGCGTTGTCACGATCAATCTGCCTAACCTGGCATACCGTTCCAATGGTTCGAAAGAGACGTTCATGGCAGAGTTGACTAACACGTTGAGAGTGGCCAAGGACTCTTTGGAGATTAAGCGGAAACTTGTGGACGAGAACTCGACTCTTTATCCCTACGCCGCTCACTATCTGTTAGCTACCAAGCATCGCACTGGATCATACTGGACGAATCATTTCAGCACCATCGGTGTGAACGGAATGAACGAGGCACTCGTCGATCTTCTCGGCGAAGGCATTGGCGAGCGGAAAGACTTTGCCCTAGAAGTTTTGGAGTTCATCAAGGACCAACTCCAAGAGTTTCAGAGGGAAACAGGCAATCTGTACAACCTTGAAGCCAGTCCCGCAGAGAGTACATGCTACAAGTTTGCCAAGCGTGATAAAGAACTCTTCCCTAGTAAGAAGATTCCAACCTACTACACCAACTCCACGATGTTGCCTGTCGACACAACGGAAGATCTCTTCGAAGCTATGGGCCATCAAGAAGCACTTCAGTGCTCTTACACTGGTGGAACTGTCTTCCATGCTTTTCTCGGTGAACAACTACCGAGCTGGAAGTTGGCCAGAGACCTTATCAAGACTCTCACCGCACGCTTCCGCATCCCGTACATCACACTCACTCCAACCTTCAGTATCTGTCCGACCCACGGATACAGAGCAGGCGAGCAACCAGAGTGCACAACCTGCGGGGAATTGACGCTCGTTTACTCACGCATCGTCGGGTATTTCCGACCCACGAGGGATTGGAACCGCGGCAAGTCGAAGGAGTTTGTCCAACGGAAAGTGTATAAGTACGAGACTGGCCTGAGCAACGACAACAAGCTTCAAGAACTGGAGATGCAAGTCGCCGCGATTCATGACTTGCCTGTGGCTGGCTACATCAAGAGTACGCTGAGTGACTACCCAGGCAAGATGCAGGCTTCCATCATGTTCACATCCCGATGTAACCTCGCCTGTCCTTGGTGTCACAACGGCCCGTTAGTTCAAGGAGAATGTGACGATGTGACCATTGTAGACGTCTTCCGTCACATTACGGCAACGTCTCACAAGTCGCTTGTCGTCTCAGGCGGTGAACCCACCATCCACAAAGGTCTCCTCCCTTTCCTTAGAATTCTCAAAGCCGCTGGGATCAGTGTGAAACTCGACTCAAATGGCACATCACCCGATGTCCTCAAGCAGGTCTTCTCCGAAAACCTCGTCAACTTTGTTGCGATGGATATAAAATGTGCTTTGGAGAATTACAAGCGCGTCACGGGCAAAAAGGTCAAGCCAAAGCTGCTCGAAGCTAGTATTGATCTCATCAAAAACAGTGGAGTACCTTATGAGTTTCGCACGACTGTTGTCCCGGAGTTGGTTGATGTGGAGGATTTGTTTGAGGCGAAAAGGTTGTCGGGGAAAAAGTTGACCATACAGAAGTTCCGGAATGGTGAGACGTTGTTGGAGGAGAAGTTCAGAACGTTTCAGGAGCATACAGATGAGGAGTTCGATAGCTTGGTGGCCCAGGTTGCGTAATATGGGATGATTGCATTGTATTTTTGGGCTATAGTCTTGTTGAGTATTAATGTCGATTAATGATAGAACTATAAATTGCAGCACATTTTGTTTCCTTTGGTGTTGTTCACCAGATTCGCCTTGTCATGAAATTTATCTTGATATCTCGTATATCACGAATGTTCTGCCAAACAACATCCTTTTTCACAGAAGCAAACGACCATTACTTCTTGACAGCAGACATCAATAGAAACATGGGCGTTGCCCGAACCTCATACCTCCCAACGGTCGCAAGAACATCCCGCGGCGCAAACCACTCATCAAAACCAGTGATCTCAAAACCATTCTTCAAAAGCACATTTATGTAGGTAGTCACCGTTCTGTGCTGCTTTTCCACATTACTATTTAGCCAGCGAATCTTCCGTGTACCTTCATCCAGATAATAGCTCAGCGACCAATACGTATTTCCAGTCTTGTGATCAACGATGCAATCTTGATTATATGTAGAAGTGAAGATCGGATGTTCAATGCAAAAGGAGAATGTACCGCCGGGCGCAAGGACGTTATGGACTTGCTTCACAAGATCATCGAGATTGACCAGGTAGTGAAGAACCAGACAGCTGTGAACAAGGTCGTACTTATTCTTCATGTCCTCCCCAAAAGATAATTGGTCGAGGTTGGCATGGTAGTACGAAATGTCGTCATGGTTCGTCATCTCCTTGGCCCGAGCTAGCATATTGTGAGAGTTGTCGAGGCCGCGGGATGACTTTGCTCCTTGGTCGATGGCCCGGCGAGAGAACGATCCCATTCCGCACCCTAGATCAAGCACATTAAGGCCATGGAGCTTAGGGAGCAGAGCCTGGTACTGTGGCCACTCTGGTGCGCCATCTAAGCCTTTCATGGACCGATCCATGGCAGAGTATTCTGCGAAAAAAACGTCGTTGTCGTAAACCTCCGTCATATTCGAGACAAACAAAGCTGTTGCTCCAAATCAAGCGAGGGGGGCTGCTTACTACTTAACTTCATAAATTTGCACGGCCGCTGTAGGCATGACAGAGACTACGTGACGGGACGAAAACTGATGGCCACGTGTCAGTCTGTTTGTTCAGTTTGCGTTACCTCGTAACGCAACGTCCTCATGAGATTTACCCAATTGCTATTGGTCCAGCTGTGTGATACAGCGGGGGTGGTTTGTTTCAGAAGGCTCTCACGAGCAACGGTGGTGACGTGCCTCGAGGTAGAACTAACAGGATGTCTTATCGTGAGGAGTCACTACAAGTCCATTATTTGCCCAGGTCCCCCGTAAGAATAGAGACTAACTGTGTTTAAGTTTAAGCATCTACTAATTAATTTAATAATACCCTTAACTATATAAATACTTCTTTAATCTTTCTAATACTTTACTTATAAAAATATAAAAATACAAAAAATAGTAATATAATATTATTAGAAAAAGTTAATATTATTTTAATTTATATAAAAAGAGTATATTATATAATATAAATATTAAAAAGTTAAATATCTTTATAGCTAATATATAAGGTATAGCTAATAGGGTCTTATAA
>JAAOAG010000441.1:0-15528 GCA_013186755.1 Fusarium begoniae
GCTTCTTTACGACGTGCATTGAATGCTTCAAGATGCTCGTCCGAGATTCTCGAAAGCTGGTGCTGTTCGTGATTCCAGTCTTTCTTCTTGTTGTCTTTGCTCTGAAGCTCTATCTTGATCCATCATCTTTTCCTGCCCATGTTCAAGGATGGGTTCCATCGCAGCTGAAAAAGTCACCTGGAGATGAGCAAGAACTCTTGGCTGACGAAGAACCGTCCACAACAAAAGCATCACCAGTTCAATCGTCACCGGCTGCCAAGACAGACACGCCAGAGGACAAACCTTTCGGCGAGGGTATCATTCCTCAAGATGTCAGCGCAACACACATTGAAGTCTTCTCATTATCTACCAAAGACAAGAAGTTCTTCGAGATTGACTTCTGGGACTTCACTGCTCTCAACCCCAATCTCATCCCCCATCCTACACTGGAAAACACATGGATTGTCGTAGCTCAATGGCTGCAAGAAGGCGGTAATTCACTCTGGTTTGCTGAGCTTGTTTGCAATGCTGCATTCCAAGACGGCGTCCTTCGATGTTTACGCTCGCCCTCTACTCTGCCTGTCACTGCAACTGTGGGAGGAGACAAATGTCAAGGCAACATGGCGTATTTCCATATGAACATGGGTCCGCACGATGCCCGCGTGTTTTATGGCCCTGATAGGCCTTACACGACATATGGCTCAAACTCCATACACACTTGCTTTGGCCAGTTCGTTCAGGACTTTCGTACACTCACAGGCTGGTCGGGTGATATGGAAAATCTGGGTGTGTTCAGAGTTGGCACTGAGCTTCAAAGACCACTGCCTTGGAACATGGTCGAGAAGAATTGGTTCCTCTTCTGGGATTCCGCTGGAAACATGTATACGCACTACGACATCAAGCCTAAGAGGGTGTTTGCCCAAATGAACCCCGATGGCTCAGCTGGTCCTGATCTTGCACCAGTCGCAGCAGGCGATGAGCAATGTCTGGCCAAATATCTCCCCAAACTCCAAACCGACCTCGAGTCTATCCACCAGACTACCAATTCTCTCAAAGTCACCATGTGTCGTCGAGATGAACCCTCTTGTGTCCCCGATGATAGCAACACCTTCATCATGGTGATATACCAGCATAAATCCTTCTTCAACTATCACAGTGTGTATGAGCCATATGTTATGCTGTTCAAGCAGCAGGCTCCTTTTGAAATTCATGCCATGTCAAGAAAGCCTATTTGGATTCATGGCCGAAAGAAGTATCCCGAGAAGGAGACTTCAGATATGTTTTATGTGACATCTATGAGCTGGAAGAGTCGTGATCAGAAGTATCATGGATTCATTGACGATGAGATGTTCCTGGGTTTCGGCGTTGAGGATGTTAGAACAGGTGGAATTGATATAAGGGCAGAAGATATCTTGAAAGACATGGGCTTATGTTTTGAGGGATAGATACATGTCACTGTATTAATATACTTAGAGTAGTGGCGAGACGGACGGATAATGTTAATGAATTCTAATGGGCTTAGATCCCATGGGCCGCTTACCATCAACCAGAGATTCTTCTGCTGGGCAATGATTCAACCTCGAATACGGTTACCTAGGGACGGTAATCTCGACAACGGCTTTACTCAAGCTGACTATCTCAACTGCGGATAAGCTCCAAGAACAGCTTGTCCCCCCGTATGAATAAAGAGAACGTTCTTGCCTTTCAGCCCGCCGCTCTTGGCTGTATGAAGCAGGCCGTTGAAGGCTTTACCCGTATAGACAGGGTCAGTCAGAATGCCCTCCGTTCTTGCAAGCTCCTTCATCCCATCAGCTGTGCTTTCATTGACCTGTCCGTATCCTTCTCCGATATAAGAAGCATCAATTTCAAAGTCATCTTCCGTGATATCATCCGGGGACACGCCAATCTTTGAAGCTGCGTTCTTTGCTATGCCCAACACCTTTTCAATAACATCCTCTTTCTTCGGATACAATACCGAAAACCCAATGAGCTGCTTCTTAGACCCTGTGATATCCTGCTTTTGCGCCAACTTGAGGCCTGCGAGTATACCTCCCAGCGTGGAACAAGAACCCGCAACAAGAGCGATGACGTCAAATGTAACGCCGAGCTTTGCTTCCTGTTCAAGCAGTTCAAATGCCCAGCGAGCATAGCCCAGGCCCCCAAGAGGATGCGTGCTCGCCCCAGCTGGGATTGAATAAGGCTTTTGCCCGCGATCTTTGAGAATTTGGATCACAGTCTCTTCGCTGGTGTCTGGGGCGAAGGTCTCAGCCCCAAGGATTGAGTTTGCCTGGATATTGCCGAGATACTTGTACTCAGCGTCTTCGGAGGCAACACGATTGGCGGGATAAAGAGCAACCTTTTTAATCAGTCAATGATCTACTGTGATTTTTAATAGCTAATTCACCTTGAGTCCAAGTCGAGCCGCAGCAGCAGAAGTCTGACACATGTGGTTTGACTGCAGTCCGCCTGTAGTCACAAGGGTATCGGCTCCCTGCGCGATGGCATCTGCTAAGACATATTCGAGCTTGCGTACTTTATTGCCGGCAAAAGCAAGGCCCGAGTTGCGGTCCTCACGAGCAATCCATAAGCTCGCGCCCCCATCTATAGATGAGCTGAGGCAAGATAATCGCTCGATATCTGAGGGTCGGTCGAAAAGTAACTGTACCCTCGGAATCTCGGCGAATGGTGACGGGAGCTTAACCATGATGGCGTTGTATTAAGTAGAGCGAGATTAAAGGACATTAATTGATGTCTATTAGAGGCTAATTGTTGCTTGGTAGTGCACAAGGACAAAGAGAAACGACAGAATAAATACAGAGAAGTCCAAAGGGCGTAAATCTGACATTGGGCGCATTATTAAGCAACATCGGCTGGGCTTGTGTCAATCGACGCAATACTCACAGATAAGCGACTTTCGACACTGCATCACGAATATAGAGTAAAATTTATGACGGAAGTAGGAGGATACTTTCCGGTATGAGGCAACTGTGATTGACTGATAACAAAAGAATTCGCTCAGGATATTGAAAAGCTTGGTGTCTTAAGACACGTAACAACAATGATATGAAGGCTTGAAAGTCGACATGTCAGTGACTATTTCAGCAAAGATCTAGAATATGTTACTTGTGATATCACACAATAATTTATAGAAGTCATGAGTAACAGAGATACTTGGAAATAATTCCGATATTCAGTCGTGATGTTCCTGGAATAACAACGGATCGACAATGGAATGGAAATGGAGCCTCATAACCTATACCCAGACTCATTTCTATGACTTCGAAGGATAAAGGGTCAGAGGATTTAATGAGAAATTAACATTGCCCACTTTTCATCCGAATTTTTGATCTAAGAAGTAGAAATAGCCATGAGTTCGAGATAATATGAATAAGCATAAATGAACACGGCTCTTGGCGAATCTCCATCACCGCTGTCAAATACCGCTTTAGGCAATTCACAGCGTACCTCGATGGATTCCTGGCTGATGGGACAGCCACTGACCAATGACGCTGACAGTAAAGGCGCTAATGCATTGGAGTCTTGGCTCACTATTACAGTTTAGACTCGCTATAAGCGTAAATATTCCCGCCAGCCAATCTCGAATCGTTTTCTGCCACTTATGACTCTTAACACGACATCAAATCGGGCATCTAAGACTTAGAACCGGAACATTACGACTTGGAATCGGTAGATCTACAGTTTGGTCGGGATGATGGAACGTTCGGGGTCCGTGGAGGCCAAGACAGAGCCCCATTTTCTGTCATGAAGTCTGCTACGACTGGACGGTTGACGAAGCAGCCAGAATGACAACGGCAAAAGTTGCTTCGGTCGGTCTAGTCGTGAGGGCTGCACCGTTTCTTGGCTTCCCCACAAGGTGCAATTGATGAAAGTTGCCATACGAGAGAGACTCTAAGTATATAAGGCCGGGCTACGTGGCCAAGGACTTGAGAAGGAATTCCTCTCATTACGCTTCTCTTCTCAAGTTATCACTCTCCTTTGGTAGCGGCGACAATGTCTCCCAAGTCATCCCCTCCAGACATGGAACATCATGTTTCCGGTCAATCCAACAAACCGCTTTCGCGCCCAGCACATGCCTTGCCCGCTGATACAGTCATCTTGGAGCTCAACACGGCCCCGGCTACTGGTTTAAGTGCTTCTGAGGCATCGCAACGACTTATTGAGTATGGACCCAATGATCTTGGCGAGGAAGAGGGTGTGAATCCCATAAAAATCTTCATTGAGCAGATCTGCAATTGCATGACCTTGGTAATACCAATCTTCCGCTATCACCGACTCTCGGTGACTAACACATATAGGTCCTCATTCTAGCCCTCGCTGCAAGTTTCGGTATACAAGCCTGGATCGAAGGTGGTGCTCTCGCTTTAATTATCCTCCTCAACATTGTCATAGGTTTCTTCCAAGACTTACAAGCCGCTCGAACTGTCCACTCCCTCAAGTCTCTTAGTCTCCCAACAGCCAACGTCTTCCGTGATGGGAAGACGATCACGATCCAAACAAGCGAAATAGTACCGGGCGACATAATTGATCTCAAGATGGGCGACTCTTTACCAGCTGATATTCGCCTCTTTGAAGTTTCCAACTTCGAGTCAAACGAGGCACTGCTCACTGGAGAGTCTCTACCTGTGCGCAAGAACCCTACGATGCAGTTCGATGACGACATAGGACCGGGTGATCGCCTCAATGTCTGCTATAGCTCTACGGTCGTTACCAAGGGTCGTGGTAAAGGTGTTGTGTTTGCTACTGGGGCTTACACTGAGATAGGCGCTATTGCAGCTGCTCTGAAAGACACTGGACGGAAGAGGCGGCAAGTCAAACGTGATGAGAACGGTAAAGCATCGTTTCTATCCCACGCAACCAAGTGGCTGCTCACAACTTACGATGTTATTGGCGAGTTTCTGGGCGTTAACGTTGGAACCCCCCTGCAGAGAAAGCTATCGCAGCTATTCCTCTACGTCTTCGGCTTTGCGATTGTCTGCGCCATCATTGTACTAGCAGCCAACAAATTCGACCCACGCAAAGATGTTATCATCTACGCTGTTGCTACAGCTGTAGGCACTCTGCCTGTCTCTTTGATCCTGGTCTTGACTATCACTATGGCAGCGGGAACGAAGCAGATGGTGAGCCGTAAGGTTGTCGTGAGGAACATGCAAAGTTTGGAAGCACTTGGAGGAGTGACCAGTAAGTATTGTGTGTTTCAATGACGTCTATAACTATAGGAACTAATAAATGAACAGATATCTGCTCTGACAAGACAGGTACTCTGACTCAAGGCAAGATGGTGGTCAGAATGGCCTGGCTTCCGGGACACGGTACTTACTCAGTGGAATCTACGAACGAACCACACAACCCTGAAGTTGGCGGCATCGGGTTTAATCCTGTACAGCCTACAGGCCTACCAGCACACGGCGAAGGAGAAAAGTCGCATACCATCAGCCCTCATGATGAGCCTGTTGTCAACGAAGCCCTGAAGCATTATCTCGATATCGCTTCCCTCGCCAATCTTGCAGTCGTGGAGAAAGGACACAAGGACGATGGTCCGGAAGAGTGGCTTGTACAAGGTGACCCTACGGAGATTGCCATTCAAGTCTTTGTTACTCGCTTCAACTGGAACCGCATGTCTTTATCTTCGGGCCAGAATCCAAGATGGAAACAGCTCGCTGAGTTCCCTTTCGACTCGGAGGTTAAGAAGATGTCGGTGGTATTCCAAGATACTCTTTCCAAAGAGACGCACATTTTTACCAAGGGTGCAGTGGAGCGGGTTCTCAGTAGCTGTGTATCATTGGAGGAGTCGGGCAGAATTGAGCGTCTGAATGAACCGGCAAAGGAGGCCATCCTGGCCAACATGGAGGCATTTGCTCGTCTCGGCCTTCGAGTCCTCGCTCTCGCTAGTCGATCTCCCATCACTGGTCTCCCTGAAGATCTCTCATCAGCCATCGACAGATCCGAGTTTGAGAAGGACCTGGTATTCCGCGGACTCATCGGTATCTATGACCCTCCACGCCCCGAGACACGAGATAGTGTGCAGATGTGCCAGAAAGCTGGTATCAGCGTGCACATGCTGACCGGCGACCATCCTGAAACCGCACGAGCCATCGCCGCTGAAGTCGCTATTATCCCATCAACAGAACGAATGCGAATGGTGAGGAGGGATGTTGCCGACACGATGGTTATGGCAGCTCATGATTTCGATCACCTTTCAGATGCGGATCTCGACGCGATGCCGGAGTTACCACTTGTTGTAGCACGTTGCTCTCCCACGACAAAGGTTCGCATGATCGAGGCTTTGCATCGCCGTGGACGCTACGTTGCCATGACTGGTGATGGAGTTAATGACAGTCCTAGCTTGAAGCACGCAGACGTCGGTATTGCGATGGGTCTAAACGGCTCGGATGTTGCGAAAGAGTCTTCTGATATCATTTTGACCGACGATAACTTCGCCTCTATTCTTAATGCCATTGAAGAGGGCCGCCGGATTTTCGACAACATCCAGAAGTTCATCCTTCACGTCCTTGCTGCCAACGTCGCTTTCGTCACCTGTCTTCTGGTAGGGTTGTCCTTCAAAGATGACAGCGGTGTATCTGTCTTTGTCTTGACACCCGTTGAGATTATTTGGATGTTGCTTGTTGCTGGAGCGTTTACGGAGACTGGCCTTGGGTTTGAGCAGGCGAGTCCTGATATCCTTCGTCGACCACCTCACAGTGTAAGTCAATACCTTATTTTTCACGTGTCTGTCACTAACGTATATACTAGCTCAAGTACGGTGTTTTCACCCCAGAGTTCCTAGTTGACCTCGTGGTCTATGGTATCCTCATGCTCATCAGCATCCTTGGTTCTTCAGTAATCGTCCTCTACGGCTTCAACGGCCAAGGTTTGGGGCATGACTGCAACAGCAAATACTCTGCATCCTGCGACACAGTATTTACAGCCAGGTCAACAGCTTTCACTACAATGACATGGGACTTTCTACTCTTTGCTTGGCAACTCGTTGACTTCCGCCGTTCGTTCTTTGCTGAGATCTTCGAAAAGGGCGGGAGTTTCAAGGCCTGGACGAAACGTCTCTGGAAGAACCCCTTCCTCTTTTGGTCCGTCACTATGAGTACTGTTCTCATTCCACCAACACTCTACATCCCTGTCATCAACCATGTTGTCTTTATGCATAATCCAATCACTTGGGAGTGGGCGGTGATCTTCATTGCAGTTGGCGTTTTCTTTGCTGGGGCAGAGGGCTATAAATGGGCTAAACGGGTTTATTTCCGACGTACAGTGGCGAAGGAGTTTCGTAAGGATATCACTGATGTTGAGCTCTATGCTTTTGGTCGATATATGGATGGTTTAGAGGACGGCAGTGAGTCGAATTGCGATGTTGGCAAGAAGTGTTAGGCATGCATACATAGAACGTTCTTAGAAAAGCGAGATCGTTTATTCTTCTACAGTATACTGTCCACCCAGGAAAGACGTATCCTCGAGACATGCTTTGAGACCCTTCACCTCCTCCTGGAGCTCATCTTGCGAGCATCCTTGCTCAGCTGCCTCTAGATCAGCTATCATCACACTGTGACCATCGCGGACCAGGAAATTGAACTTGTTAGTATCACCCATCTTGATACCGAGTTCATGTAGCTTCTTCAGAGCTTTTTCGCATCCCTCAATATCCCTTGGCTCTGCCGGTCTTGCGCCTTCAATAAACTCCGTAACAAATCCAATAACACGTCCATCTTTGCCTTCTGTAACATGACCAAGAAATTTGGGCACGACCTCGACGTTCTGAAGCCATTCGTAAGCTGTAGTTTCAGCCTCGGCATAACGAACCTCCCAGGGCCAAACAGCAAATTTTACCAGCACAGGTCTGCCAGCGTTGACACCAGGGTGCGTCGAAACGCGAACTCCCTGTCTCAATCGCTGTTGATGAGTAAAGTCGAGCTCGTTAAACCTCATCGGATGCCAGCAATTCTGTACTGTAGGAAATTGCACGATCTCGGTCTTGACAAATGAAGGTTCCCCTGCAGCGGGATCTCGAGCAACATGGCCATTATTCCAGTTTCCGGGAGGGAATTGGGGGAAGAGATTCCCAAGAAGAACAGGCTCGAAAGCACGGTCTTCAGGATCGCAGAGAAATGTGCCTGGCGCTGTTTTAACGTATTTCGCGAGGCTTCCATTGACGAGAAAACGATAATCGCTCTCCATAATGTCGTCCCCATCGAGGAGACATGCAAGCATCCTCACATTGGAGTTCTTCTGTAGGTTTGTCATTTTTCCGGTTAGTGGTGTAAAGGTTGGCGGTTAGGCAATGAGCAAGGTTGAGCAGACGTTGGTTCTGAGCAACATAGCATGGTGCATCACTTGGGCCAATCAACGGGCGCGTCGATTGCTGTTGGTCTTTGCATGGTCAGTACGAACAAGACTCGACCCCTTAACCCAAAGATAGAAACATTCATGTTTCACCAAGACAGTTTTTAACTCATAATCGTAGCTCATGATGAGGATCACATGCTGAGAGGGACGGGACAAAAAGAGTCTGGTGATAAGGGCCTCATACAACGAATTTATAACTCATTCTCAAGTGCTGCAGTGTGATATCACGCATCTGCATATCTCGTGTATTTCAAATCGTTGGAAATTGATAGGTAGCTCTAGGTACCCCGTAGATAGGCATGAGATATGATAGCTAGGGACCTTTAGACTTTCGATAGTTCCCTTTATCTCGTGTCGAACTCTCTTGAAGCAAGTGAATTTATCTCTTTTAGCAGGTGTTTAAGTCAAAGCCTCCCTCAGCTGACGACGATAGCATGCGGAGGCACGCAGCTCTAGCTGATCCAGGCATAGACTGGCCCAGACCCTCCCCCGTGGCTATGCCTGGCATTGCTCCGCTTAAGCCGAGATTACAGCCTGAATATCAAGGCACCAACCCGTGAACCTCGATTCTTTGACATTCCCCAGCCTGGGCTTCGGAATTAACAAAAATCAACCAACATCTTACAAACCAGGTGCCAGGATCCCAGGATCAACAAAATTATATCCATTTCTACCAACAACGAGACCCTACCCACGACGTGCCATTGTCTTTGTCTCACTCATCTACTTTTCTCGCTAATCGCCCCTTGTTTTGCTTCTGGTTATCTTAATAAGCAAACGAGGCAAGGCTACAGTTTGAGGCCTCAATCTCTCTCATCTCACTTCCTTATCTTATCCGATGTCAACTTCGCCCCCCGACAGCGACAGTATCTCATCAACCACCGTCCAAGTAGCCAAGAAAGCCTGTCACAGCTGTCGCCGTGCGAGACTTCGCTGCGATAGGTCTATCCCGCACTGCTCGAAATGCGCTTCTAGGGGGGTTGAATGCCTGGGCTACGGCCGCCTATTTCTATGGACTGGCTCAGTAGCCACGCGCGGTAAATTGGCCGGACAGAGTTCTAGTGCCTCCGTGTGTCGGTTACCCAAGCAAGGTGAAGTGGACATGACTATTGATGTGCCATCCGATGTCCAATCTTCCGATATGCAAATGGGATCCTTCGATACTCAAGGCTTTGAGCCAGGTGCATGGGGTTTGGTGCCGCTTCAGGAAAATCAACTCTTTGTCCCGAACAAAACTAAGCCCTGGTCCCCTCCCTCGCCCCCTTCACCAACATCATCAAACTCTCCGTGGACATTGGTCGATCCATTATTTCAGGACATGACGCATTCCCAGAGATGGTACTTGAATTATTGTATGACCTTTCAAGACATTGGTCTTTCATGATGCTAACCCTCAACTCAGATTCAACTCGAGTTAGCTTGGATCTCGTTGGTGATGACCAAACCAACGGTAACAGAAATCCATATCTAAATCTTCTGCAACTCACAAATGAGCATTCATTTTTGCAACAAATTATCATCGCAGTATCTGCATCTCATATGTGCAATTTATCAAGATCATGGCTAGGCCCTAACTCATATGAAAGAGAAGAGGCACCAAAGAAATTGCTTATGGATGCTCTCGTTGCCAAACAGAAAGGACTGCAAATGATGCCCGATGCTTTACGGAATATTGACGCCATTGGAGCCGACGTGATTCTTGCTACTGTTTTGTTTCTCATCAACTCAGAGCTCATCGAGTCTGGCTGGCAAGGTTGGCGGCCTCATCTCGAGGGCGCGAAGAAGCTTTTGAATATGATAGAACCATATACTGGCTCCGACACAACTCTGAGAGACTATATTGTTGCGGACTGCTATGTGTAAGTGGAGATACTTTAATTCCAGACTGACTGACTCGATGCTAACTGACTCACGTAGCTATTGCACATTGAGCTTGTCTTTCAACCCGTCACAACCAGGCACCCAAGCAGCATCATTTGCACCAAATCAAGTCAAGGAAACATTATCGCGAACCAACAACTCTTTCTTCTGTTGCCCGCCTGAAGTTCTCGACATTCTTCGTGAGACGGCACAGCTTTTGCATGCCGAAGCTCAAGGGAACGTCTCTAGCAATGAAGCACTTATCGAATTCACCAACCTACTAGACCGCGTACAACGTCTCGACGTCCTCAGATGGGCAAAGGAAAGAATGCCAGATGCAAGTAAAGCTGCCCTATGGAGTAGTGCCCGAACTGGCTCCGCGCACAGATTGGCAACATGTCTCTACATCATTCAGGCAGCTCCCGCGCTACGAGCCAGGATGCCAGAACAAGTTCCCAAAACACTCATCCAGGATCTTTACGAGACGCTCCTACCACAGCCTGACGAAGACCCAAACTTCAAAGCCACGGGCTGGCCCACCTTTATTTATGGGACAACGGCAACGACTCCGGAGACCCGGACGTGGGTTATGGATCGACTCAAGGCGGTAGCGCAAATCAACCCGTGGGGATTCTTATACTCTGCGATTGATACATTGCAGATTTTGTGGAAGCATGAGAATGGCGAGGATGGATGTATGAACTGGTTGCAGAAACTCAAGGATTTGAACGTGGACTTTTTGATGGTTTAGGTCTGGCGCTGAGATGGGATCATGGGAAAACAGGACATTTTTGATACCACAGCAATGATGTATAGCAAGTATCTTATTTATGAGAGCGACGTAGAAATGCTTGACACGACTTTTCCGCAACGTACTGTGTTTCATGAATGAAAATTTTGACAGAAACCTTGAATCGTGTTGCTGACTTGGTGAGCTGTTAGGCCCCAGTAATCCTTGCCCTTGACCTGGCTTCTAGAAGGCATGGGCCATGCGGTTTTTTTCTTCATGGCTGAGAAAAGGGGAAGCATGTGGTCGCATCACGATCGCGGTACTGAACCGAGCTGGTAACCTTCGCAAGGCCAATTTAAGGCGCAATGGAGTTGGCCTAATGGTAACTCTCATTTGGTTGTTACCGTTGAGAGCTGTTCTGCGTAGTAGCTTCAGTCGGAAGTCGGCTGGTGACTAATCAGTCAGCCAAGCCTCTTTGTCACTGGCTCCTAGAGTGGACATTTTTGGCAAACAGACAGGTACAGCAACGTCAGCTTCAATTTGTCTGAAAGTATTGTCGCGTGTGTCGCACCACTTCAATGACACTCAGAATACTACTTTCAAACTGTTAGTGATCGCCGAACCTCCTCGGGGAAGACCGTCGACCACAAAGATGGCAACTTACCCCAGGGATCATCCGTCCAATACAAGCGCAAAACACGCACGCGACCTTATCTCTCCATCACGGAAGTGGTGTGCCGTCTTCCACACCATGACATCAACAGCTCAAGCCTTTTCAATTCAACCCAGCCAAACGTACCACAAATTGTCAGACGCACTGCCCTTTGTGGAATCGCTCCGGTCTCCCCATTGCGGCCCGACATGGGAATGAACCTTCTGGTGGGGGACTGCTCCGAAAGATATGGATCCATGGGCATAATATAAAAAATTTCCTCCCTCCTCTTCTCTCTGCCATCGCTGCTCTGCTCTAACTTGCTAGGAAATCACTATCGCATACATACGATGTCTTGCTGACTCTCGATCGATATCCTGCATACCCATACCTATCCTCCTTAACGCGTGTGAATGCGGCTCCGAGGAGCCGTTTGCCCCAAGACGAACTTAACAAGACCCCACTACCAAGTACCACTGCAAATCAACGCGGATGGCCGTTCCGTCTGCTCGCGATCTCGATGAAGTCCTTCCGGGCACACGACGTCTCTTCGCCGACGAGCACGCCAGCGTCGCTTCAGGCGATGCCAGTATCGAAAAGCACGGCGATGTCATCCTCGTTCCCCCTCCGACAAAGTCTCCCAATGATCCATTGAACTGGAGTCTTGCGCGCAAGACCTGGCATTCGTTTCTCGTGTGTTACATTGTCGCATTGACCGCCGCCACCTCCAATGTCGCTGGTGCTGCGAGCACAGGTGTCAATGAACAATACGGGATTAGTTACAATGTTTTCAATACTGGCGCTGGTGTGCTCTTTGTCGCGATCGGATACTGGACGCTTCTCAGCTCGCCTGCGACGCATCTTTACGGACGACGAATTCTATACTTGGTAGGCACGGTATGGGGTCTTATTGGCAACATTTGGTTCGGCCGTTTGAAGACAACCGGCGACACGATTTGGTCCCAGCTTTTTGTCGGGGCTTCCGAGTCTGTCGCCGAGGCCGTTGTTCAATTGTCTCTGCTGGACATTTGGTTCGAGCACCAGAATGGTACTTCGCTGGGTATGTATACCCTTGCCACTACGGTCGGAACCTATGTTGGCCCTTTGATCGGGGGCCATTTGGCAGAGAATGTCGGGTGGCGCTGGATTGGCTACATGGGCGCAATTGCCTCTGGCTTCACTCTCGTCCTGTTTTACTTCGGTCTTGAGGAGACAGCCTTTGAGCGCAATCGCTACCTCAATCTCCACCAAACTGAGGAGCGCGACGCCAGCCGCGGCAATGTTGAGGGTATTCCCGCGGCTACTGGCGACCATGTCGTCACCAAGGATGCCGAGGAGAAGAACCTTTCGCCTCCAGTTGACGAAGAAGCTGCGATCTCTCAAACCGCATCTGCAGTGCGACGAGAGGAGGTCGAGCGCAATAGACTCGAGGCCTCATTCGCGCGCAAGAAGTCTTACTGGCAGCGCATTGCTCTTATCACCCCAGCGTCCAACCTACGCGGGTTGGGATTGACGCAGTATGTCCACCGCCTGTGGCACACGATGCGCATCTTTTCCTTTCCCGCAGTTTGGTTCGCTGGTCTTCAGTGGGGAATGCAGAACATTGCATTATCCTTCTACCTCACCGTCGAGGAGGATTACTGGGTGAACCCACCGTACAACTACAGCGACTCTGCTGTCGCGAACATGAACATTCCTTGCCTGATTGGAAGTGTCATTGGCTGTTTCTACGGCGGATACTGCAGCGACAAGTTCATCCTCTGGAAGGCTAAGCGCAACAACGGCATCATGGAGGCCGAGTTCCGTCTCCACCTCATGGCCCTCTGCGTGATCATCTTTCCATTGGGTATGTGGCTATTCGGTATCGGCTCAGCGCATGGTTGGGACTGGCCTGTTCCCTACGTCGCGCTGGGCTTTATCGGCTTTGGCTACGGCTGTGCAGGTGATCTGAGCATCACGTACCTAGCTGACAGCTACCCCGACATGGTTCTCGAGGGCATGGTTGGTGTCGCCGTCATCAACAACACCCTCGCCACCCTCTTCACATTCGTGTGCAGCTACTGGATTGACACCGGTCTGCAGAATACCTTCATCGAGCTTGGTATTCTTAGCTTCGTCATTATCATGTCGTCGCTGCCCATGGCTATTTGGGGCAAGGCATCGCGTCGCTGGACTTTGGAGCGGTATGCCAACTTCTTGCGCATTCGCGATGGCATGGACGGTTGAAAGGAGGATAGGTATCATTCCTTTTCCTTGGGCAGACCGAGTGGTCTAAACCGACAGATTGTTTTTATGGTCAGAGTCAAGTCTTACTGATTGTTCAAGGTTACTCTGGCTGTAACAGATTTGAGTCTCGCATGCTTCGCTGAAGTGATGCATAATTATTTGTGTTCTCTAGATATTGTTTATGTATGCTTAAGAAGTATTTACCCCTGTCTGATTAATATTTTGGTCTATACATCGATATCCTGTCGCACAACAACTCTGTGACGCCAGTCTACCTGTTGGTTGCAGGCTCCATGCCATCCATTACTTGCAAATCTCCGCCGCACAAGCAACATCTTATCAAGCACCCCTGACAATGACTCGACCCTATCCTATTGTGCCTAACCCCTGTGAAGCCTTACCCATTCAGTATATCAGCCCCTCTGACAAGGCCCTTAATCCAGCTGAATTCCCAATCCGGAACTCGTGGACCAAGACTTTAAATAGTCCCCCCCTTGCTTTCCACTTGTATACCCGGAACTATCACGAGGCCCGACAAACACTCAAAAAGACCGTTTGACCTTCCCTCTAATGGACCTCAGCTTGTGGTTAGTGCAATCTAGATCGCCTCGTTAACAGCTCATGCCCCTTTGACGGTTGGGTCTGTGGCGTTTAGGATATCTCACTAGGAGCTGCCAACGGTGCGCTAGTTGTACAAAACGTGGGAAATTGATAAATGATGGCGATAAACTCGTGGTGCTAGGCGCTCTTTTTATTAAAACCGTTGAGACTTCTTATCGGTGTGAAAAGCGCTGTCAGGGGAAGGTTATGTTCGGCGTGGAGTGAGCATAGACCTGAGGCGAACAACTTGTGTATAAAGAGCACACAAGTATCCCATCCCCTCAGCATTCTCAGTACATTCTTCACTTAGATCTGCTACAAAACACTCAAAAAAGCTTCTTAACTTTCTCTCTTTGCCGAAAAGACCACAATATCGTCACCATGAAGTTCACCCTCATCGCCGCTCTCATTGCCCCTGTCCTGGCCATCAACATTCCCAAGGAACTCCAGGAGCGCTCCGGCTGCGGTGATAACTGTGCCCGAGCCGTTGTGCCTGGCTTCCGTGGCCCTGCAGTCGTTGCTTCTTACAAGGCTGAGTGTGAAGCTTATCTCCAAGTCACTACTACTCCTGATGCAAGGTAAGCCACTGGTACTCAATCCTCATTGGGGTCTTTGACTGATGATATCAAGCACTGTTTATGTTACCAAGTCTATTCCTACCTATGCTAGTGCTTGCTCTGGAGAGCCTCGCTACCTTACGGCTTGCTCGTGTGCCAGTGCCTCTGTTGTCACTGTTGCGGCGCCTACTCCCACCGTTACCAAGGTTGTCTATGTTTAAGCCTGTTGCCAGTATGCCGGGTTTCTTGGATCTCCAATACGGAATGCATTGCAGAGATAGGGGGCATTGGGTTTGACGTGATTAGTGTAAGACTTTGTAACAAGACATCATGTAGCTTGACGATTGAAATCATTTAGACACGAGATAGTTTATCAAGTTCCTAAATACAAGGTTTTGCAAATCGCTACTAGATACTACAGCCTTATATCCGGGAGATGTATGTTCATAGCCGTAGTTAAGTCTCACCTCTCCTCAGGGTATAAGAAGACATCTGACATTAAACTGAGGTCTTAAAAATACTTAGTCTTAGATCCTCTATATCTTTACTAA
>JAAOAG010000442.1:0-36169 GCA_013186755.1 Fusarium begoniae
GGCTAGTAGTATTAAGTAGAAAAGTTTATTAGAGATTTAGTTATATTTAGGACTAGGTTTTTAGTTAAATAAAGCTTCTGTATTAAGCTATAAAGGTTTTGAATATAAAGACAGTTCAAGCAGATATCCCGTAGGTATTCTTATCCAGCCCCAACTGTTCCACCCGTCCCGCCAGTCATATGAGACTGCCTTGACAATAAACTCGCCCCTTTCCATAGCTTTAAATACTGCTTGATCAGCAAGAAGAACGAACTTAAAAAGACGTCCGGCCATGGCTTCTTCTTCCTCCGGTCTATCACGAAGGCACAGTTCGCGGATCTCGTGGACTCCCAGGCCCTCAAGTGCTGGGCCCTGTCGAATATCAAGATGGAACAAGTCTTTGATCCGCTTGATATCGTCCGAATATTCTTCTTGGCTCTGATAATACCAGGCCTTTGGTAAGAAATCAGCCCGTTGATGCAGCAGCTCATCTTCAAAGGGCTCGTCTTGATAGTAACCGACTGCAAGCTTGGTTTGCTGTTTTAAAGCGTCAAGCAGCATTTCCCATTGTTTATCGGACTCGAGACTATAGTGCGTGCGATAGATAGTGTAACCCCAATGACCGTAGTACTTTGAGTTTTCGGGAAGGTTTTTATTGAGCTTGTCCCTGCGACTACCCCTCCCCACACGCGTCCTGGGAGGTTGCCATAGCATGTTGATCATTTCGTGAGGCCTAGCCATGTTGTCAAGATGTTGTTAGTGCAGCATACAATGTGAGGGAATGCAAATGCGTGTGCGCTCTTTATTGATCTTGTTGGTTGTTGAGAGGAAAGGGGGGAAGGAAAATCCTGGCCTGAGCCAACCATGGCCGGGGCAATAATTAGTCCGATTCCAGGCAACTGCGCGCCTGGAAATGGCATGTTTTCTGCATTTTCCTCAAGATCTACTGCCAATTGGCTTTATCCTCAACAGCTTCGTTGTTGATGTCTCCGACAGACCGCTCCGCATAAATATCCATTATACCACTAGAATGACATCAAACTCTCGAAATGCTTGGTGCGCTATTTGCGGAGTTACAATTGAGTCATACATCATCCGACTTCGCCTAACCTACCCGAAGGGTTCTTCTACGTATGGTCCAGATGTTATCAGCGACACTGACGTCGAGTGGCTTGATCAAGTGCACTTACTTGGCTACAATCCCTTAGCAGCTACAAGGTCGAAGTACGTTCGCCATATATCCCACCTTTCATAAGCTGATCAACCTAGGTTCTATGTCTCTGATGTAGCTATCATTGGTGGAGGAGTAGACATAGCCACTGAGGGAAGCACAGACCCCGCCTTTGCAGGTGTTGACGTGCGTACCCTACGCGTCTATAGAAACGAGAAAGGCCCCGAACGAGTGGTACCGTTTCACTGGGAGTGCTATAAGATTTTAGCACTGTATCTGACCGAGACACCTGACACCACCAGAATCAGAAAAGGGGCCCTTTATAGAGCTTTGGACCGGTTCTCGGTTGTGAGAACCTTCCAGCGACAAGCATCATTGTCTGAGTATAGATGCCTTTCCCTGGACTATGGTGATGCCAACCAGGCTCAGAAAGACTACTGGGAATGCATTCCCGGACAAGAGTACACAGTCTTTAGCCCCCAGTGCCAAGAAGAGATTAAGGACGATATCGCCACGTGCATCCCAGGTCCGGAATTCGAGAAGCCTCCTCATTACCATTATGGAGCCAAGAGAGAATCAAACCCTCTCACAGCGCTTCCAGAGACGATCATATTTGGTATTTCGGAGTTCCTTGATAATCAGAGTCTCATAAACCTATTCTGCACCTCATTGGAAACATACTCAAGCTTGAGGAATAACGATTCGTTTTGGAAAAGACGCATAATCACTCACCTGCCCTATTTCTTTGAGTTACACGAATACTTGAAAGAGCAATCTGAAAAATTGGACAACAGAGACTTCAGAAAAGTCTTCTTATGGGCCGATGCAGCCTCCAAGCCGCGGTCTAGTGTCACTAGACTTATGTCTCCGGTTGCCAATCGTCGACGGATCTGGAATGTCTGTGAGCAGATTGAAGAGCTCTACAACCAAGAGCCTCGACAGAAAGATCCTTCAAAGAGACACCTAGGGCGTCAAGTCCATAAGAGTGAGAGACAGGTAATAGGAGACACTGGAGAGCCAGGCTTGTATTTTCGATCTGCAAACTTCATACGAAACTAGCCTGAGTTACTGCGCCCATGGACTCTTGATCTTTTCTGGAACTCGGAGGGGGATCTGTCAGGGATAGCCGTTACGTTTGGACAAGACCAGAGAATCTTCGGGCATGAACCGCCGGAAGTCGGCGCAGCCCAAACGACAGTTTCGTTTGCAGGCGGAGTCTGGATCAAAGGCTTTGTGTTTCATATTCATGCTTCATCCGCTCTTCGATCTCGGCAGGCCTGTTCCTGGAACTATTCCTCTTGTAAAGGCATTACAGTATGTATTGACCAGAGTCGATGCCCGTTTCGGGCGCTAACTAAGGACTAGCTACATCTCACTGATGGGTCTGAGCATGCATATAGTCAGGATGGTGAGCATCTACTGAGAATACCATTTACTACCGCGGAAAACATGACAATCGTCGGCATGAAAGGCACTCTAACAGTAAGTCTACACCGACCTTTCTCGGAGTTTCTGACGTTGGGAATTGGAAAGGCACATAAGAAATACGCTGTTTCTCCATTTATAGAGAAGATGAGAATCTTGCAGGCCGCTACCAATGGCGGGCACTTTTCTCGAGACCCTCTCAAACATCGAGACCAAGAGGTCACTTGTTGGAACCTAGTGAACTGCATGTTCAAAAACCTAATCTCACCGACCGACGACCTAAAGCTGAACTTGTGCAAAGGTCGTGTTCGCAACTTTGACCGTTGGCACTGCCTCGTTCCACTTAACACTCTCGTTCTCGCCAACAACACAAACGAACTATCCCAGATACGCAGCATTTCTGCATACCTTATCCGAGATCCGATATGCTTTAACATTTGGAATAACCATTGTTGTGACATTGGCAACTTACGCGTCACAACAGACACAGAGACTCGCTACCTTAGAGATATGGATGACGACGGTTCGACTTGGCCTGAGCAGCGTTGGGATACATTCCAAATAGATGGTCCAGGTGGTGAGATAATCGAAGAAGTCATAGTCCACCATGCCTTGTTTCGAGACCCTTCCCCCAAGGCGATTGAAGTAAGTGGGGCTTATCCGACGCAATCTGATCTAACACGAAAGGCAGATCTGTACAAATTGGGGCCGTTCAGTAATTTGGGGTGTGGACATGGAACGAGGTGAACGCGGAGACGAAACGAATAAGCCTTGTCCTCCCAACATGAGCCACAGGCTTCCCACTCATCTGCGTCCAGATGACGGATTTGCTATCGTTGGGTTCGCAATGGGATGCGGGAAGGTCTTTGGTCGTTGGCATTCAGATGAGTATCACATCGAACGAAGTAAATCACCCGATTGTCATTCATATTCAAGGAGGTTGAAAGATTGGGGTGAGGATTATATAGATGAGAAAGATTCCTGGGGGCCTTGGACCAAGGAACAGTATGAGAGGCGCAATGAGTCGACTATACATACAGGTATGAGCAAGTTTGGCATTATCACGAAAAGGATTACAGATGGGCCTAAACGAGGTATCTAGACAGCGCCAGAATAGGGTTGTATGAGAATATTCTTTCACTATCTAGACTCGCGAAATATTGATGATATAGGAGTTGAGTGCCTATATCCCTGACAAGTTGAATGCTGCCCTGTCAAATCCTTCTCGTGTTTACTTAACAACCAATCATGGCAGTAACAAATGTACCAAAGAAGGAACCGCCAATCCCACCGAGCGCACCGGCAACCTCTTTGAGAAGATTTGGTGTAAAGCATCTTGATGTAGTTGCTGAACTTGGACATCTTACAGCTCTGAGCCTGGAAGTTTGGATTCGTGGGGAGATAGTATCGCATGGCTGGCTTTGCAGTCTTGGAGTTGACTGATTTCTGAACAGCAGAGGCCATGTAACCTCGTGTGTGACGTCCAAAGTACTCGCCTCTAACTGAGATACGAAGCCAGGCATCCTTTCTACGGCCACCGCCAGCCATATGCTTGACTTTTCGGGTGTACACGACGCTCTTGTCGCAGTCTCCATTTCCGCAGATGGATTGGATGGCTGTGCCGAGGGGGTTTCTGATGGAGGCTTCACAGCCATAGTCAACTTGAGTCTTGCCAAAGAAGAGTCTAGTCTCTTTGGGCGCACGGGTATCGAGATCGAATTCGGTCATGTTGCCCATCTCAGGAGCGAGTGGTTCTTCCCATGTTTCAAGGTCGCGTATTTTGAGATGAGACAGTGGGACCATGGGAGTAAAATCATAGTCTTCAATTGAAACGTTCGCAGGGACAAGGAAGCCTGGGTCGAAGTCAAAAGACTCTTCATCGTGGATGTCCAGTGGGCTTGTTGCTGGCATCGCCAGTGCAGGAACAAGAGAGATGAGAATAATCTTGAAAGAATGCATAGTAATTAGAATGTTGTGATAGATACTGGTAAAGTTGAGGTTCTTACTTTTAAACCACCAGCAGCACGGTCTGTCTTATTTATACATATTCGTCACAATGTCTTCTGTCACTCCCTTTGCCCCTAATATCTCAAGAGTTTCCTCATTTGGGGGCCAGGCACTATCGCACGATCACGGAACACTTTTGCCAAGATCTTGGGGGCCATATACCATTGCATGTTCCTTTACCTTTAGGCAATATCCTATCAACGTGATTCCATCATGTTGTGCAACGCAGAACCCGAAGTGACCTTCTGCTTCAAGACTTCCGAATCCTTCAATGTAACAGCAAAGCTTGCAGGTGCGTTCTCGAACCTCGCGGACTCCAAGTGCTTGCACGACGCTTTGACAATAACTTACGACTTGACATATCAAGCCATACCGCCGACGCATTGCAATTTGGACCCCAATAGATAAGGATGGGTTGAGGCCTTTGAGGCTATGTTGAAATGTAAAAGCGCAAATATACGGTAGCCAAGGAGGCAAAGAGTCTAAGGCCCAATGATAACAGGGGCAAAGACATGCCATGTAACCTGCCAAGACTGCCGGACCTGTCGTGGCTCTTTCCGCGAGATCTAGACTCAAGCCGTGTATTGGGGGCCCGAATTTACTGCCAGAAACAGGCACCGAATACTCTTGGCAATAGTTGAGACTGCAACTAACTTTCTAGAGTCCTCCTGAGTAGTCCTGTAGAGCTTAAGTTCACAGCGCATCTTATCAACCTACTGTATTATTAGTAAGACTTAAAGAATTCAGCTTTCTTTCTCCGGACCTAGCTGATTATATTTCTACTCTCGAAGGTGTTTTGCATGCCAAGGAACGCCTCTTTGCCAAGCGTCATTAACTTCCAGCTCCTTGTTGCACCGCTACTTATTGGGTAAAAGCGTACTTGAGGCCCGCGAATGGCAATGATGGTCGGGTCATTTCACGTATCCAGCTTTTGCTTTAGTAGTCGTAGCTGAAATATGAAATATATTAGCTATGTGGCGATAACAGAGCAGTGGTAAGGTGAAACTATTGTTTATTGATATAGGTTTAAAGTGTATGGCTTGAATATGAATCTTGTAGGTATATTACCTATATAAGTTCTTTACTTTTACTATTGTAGCTTCATGAATTAAGAAGATAATATCAGTTACATAAAATATATTAACGCCGCTAAGGGAAAGACTTAATACAGAGGTAGTAATAGTATAAGACAATTTATATAAATAAGCATTAAATAATAATAATTAGAACTAGGACATAGTAAGTATAAAATTTCTTGCTATTTACTAATGCTACATAGCCTTAAGCCTCTGGGAGAGATACTAATAAACTAATTATTAGAATGGACCTCTTGGTTATATTACACTTCACCGGGCCTTCTATATAATTAAGTATTTAACATAGAAGGTCAACATGTAACTTACATATTATATGGCATCTCTGTCCCATATCTTATACCTACAGCCATTTTTTATAACTTAAGACAGACAGTCGACATCTCAACTCGGCCCTTGCCCTTATCGTAACTGATCTTCACGTCCAGTCAGCTCACTGCAACGCCAGGCTTTAGTGAGATAATCCCTCCTGACCAATCGCATTTCAAGCCAATCAGCGGCAAACAACTAGTCATCAATGATTACTGATCCGTGACGGGAAGTGACATCCATTGCCCTTTTGGGTAAATGAAATCTTCTTGGGCGATTAGATATGATGCATTTTTGGTTAATCAACCTACATTAATATCACACTTGCATCCTTAATGGCATTTGGAATATGCTTTCTGACAGCGATGGCCTGACCTTGCGTAATAATTGATTCTAACCCAACATGAATTTCCTGTAGATATATAAAAGCTTAGTTCCTGGAACTTACCTGCTAGATCTAAGCTTCCTCTCGTTTTATCATACAGACTTTTACGACTGAAATGCATCGTTCAACTTATACAACCGTCGTCCTTGACTTGGGTGGAGTGCTAATCAATTACAAGTCCAAGAACACAGTCGGTCTGACTTCAACCCAGATCAAGAGTGCTCTAGACTCGCCATATTGGCATGAATACGAGAAAGGCAAAGTCTCCAAGCAAGAGGCATATAAACAAGTCGCCCAAGCCTTCAACATTGATTTGGAGACTTGGACCGAGGCCCTGGAACAGATGAAAGATGGAATGCAACCAAACGAAGCCCTGATCTCTGCCATCAAAGACTTAAAGACAGCTTATTCAACAGTAAAAATCTGTTGCTTGTCCAATATCCCAGGACCAGAGCTTGCTCTTCTCAAAGATGAGATCGAAAGCTGGGGTATCATCGATCAATTCGTCGCCTCTTCCGATTTACAGCAGAGAAAGCCAGAAATAGGTGTTTACAGCGCATTTTTGGAGAAGATACAAGACTCAGCACAAAACTGCATCTTCATCGACGACAAAGTCGGCAGTGTGGTCAACGCGCAATGCCTAGGATTCAAAGGCATCGTTTTTACCACTACTGATGAGCTGGTTAGAGTTCTCTACAATCTATTGGGCGACCCTGTTGCTCGCGCAAAGATTTATTTGAAGCAGAATGCAAAGAACCTTTTCTGCACGATGAGTACAGGCAATCTTCAGCCGGATAACTTCTCTCAGCTGCTTATCTTGCATCATACAGGAGATCGGTGAGTCCTTGGAACGGGCTTTTTCCCTATTACACTATCCTTATTTCGTCATAGAGATCTTATTGTGCTGAAGAACGAGGGCGATACGTGGAACTACTTTCATGGTAGTCCTACGTATGATGGCACGACATACCCGGATGATCCCGACACGACGTCTTTAGCAATGACGATGCTGGACGATGTCTCCATGGAACAAAAGGTCAAAGCGAGGGATGTCATATTATCATACGTCAACAAAGACGGTCTTCCAGAAGTAAGTGCTGATGCAGCGAAATCCTTCTCAATTCTCATGATTTTCTAGGCTTGGTTCAATATGAACCGCCCACGATTCTGTCACTGCGTCTGCGCCAATGTCTTTCGCTTCTTTACAATCAACAATTGGTCCGATAAACTCCCCAATGTCTACAAATATCTCTGTCGCGTACTAGAGACCAGGGCTTTTCTCCACGGCAGTCGTTACTATAAGATTCCAGATTGGTTCACATACATTGTCTCAGACCTCTGTGCCAGGCGTCCATCTGACGAAAAGCTTCTGAGAATGAGAGATGTACTTGTCGAGTGTGTAGAAGAGCGTATGGGATGCGATGAAAATATTCTCGGGGCTGCAATGAGAGCTTTGAGTGCTCAATCTTTGGGTTTGAAGAATGATCGAGATCTTAGGATTTTACTGGAGAGTCAGCAGCTTGATGGCGGATGGGAGTTGGTATGGCTGTGGAGTTATGCGACAAAGCCACTAAAGATTGGAAGCAGAGGTGTTGTCACTGCCATGGCTATGGATGCGATTCAGCGGGCATTGATCTGAGGCATTACGAAACCACGTTAAAGAGATTATACTGTAGTGTAGAGCCAGGTAGTAATTTTTGGTACTCCAAGGCGCGTTGAAATGAAGCGATCCGTAAATCGGCCTTCTCACCGATCTTTAAAAAAAAAACTACTATGATCTAAGCAAATGAGGGGAAAGATGTCGTGTTTGCCAAGGCCACGATGTTGTCGTTTTAGGTGCGGAATATTCGGGATGACATTCAACCGAGCTAACGATTGAGGGGAAAGTCAGGATCAGGTGACTAGATCTCGGAGGATATACCGACTTCTCAACGTGAGTTATTAAACTCTTTCCAAAGAGACAAATGCAACGGCGCAAACTCATTTGATTATGTTTGAAGAGAAGATCGTTGACTTCAAACCCTCGCTCGGGTCAATCCCGTTGGTCGGTGCTTCGATTGTGGTGGACCAATCAGATTACCCTGGCGTTATCCGCGCCGCAAGGGACTTGGCTGAAGACTTTGCTCTCGTGACGAAGGCAGATGCTAATCCGTTGATCGTGATATCGTCTCATTCGGATTATGATAAGATACAGACAAAGAATGCCATCGTCATCGGCAGTGTTGCTTCGAGCGGGATTATCAAGACGCTTACACAACAGGGCAAGCTTGATACGCAGGCAATTGAGGGAAAATGGGAGACATTCAGCACGAGTACCACCGAGCAGCCTTTGGGGAAGTGTGAAAAGGCTTTAGTGATAGCTGGAAGTGATAAGCGAGGTACTATCTTTGGCATCTACACCCTTTCGGAACAAATTGGGGTCTCGCCGTAAGTGATTCCGAACGACGCCAATTCAACGCGATTCGCTGACACGGAAAAGATGGTACTGGTGGGCCGATGTACCACCAAAACACCATAAAGAGATCTACACCATTGAGAAACAGACGGTCCACGGCGAGCCATCTGTGAGACACCGAGGTATCTTTCTCAATGATGAAGCACCTGCTTTAACAGGCTGGGTGAGAGAAAACTTCGGAGGATACAACTCCAAGTTTTACGTCAAAGTCTTTGAACTTCTACTCAGACTCAAAGTATACGGTCTACCCATTCGCCTGCGACGTAGGACTAACGAGAACAGGCCAATTTTCTATGGCCAGCAATGTGGCCTGGCTATCCCAACCCCGGCGCATCCTTCTTCACAGACGATCCACTGAACCAAAGCCTCGCAGATGAATACGGCATCGTCATATCTACATCCCACCACGAACCCATGCAACGACTCTCGAATGAGTGGTTTGCCGAGAACCCCGACGGAAGCTGGAATTGGTTGACGAACAAGCAGAAAATTACCGAGTTCTTTGAACACGGCGCTAGTCGAGCCAAAGGCTGTGATTCGTACTTCACTTTGGGCATCAGAGGAGAATATGATAAGAAGATGCTGGCTGAGGATCCAGCTGCTGTGGTGCAGGATGCTATTGAGACGCAGAGGCAGGTTGTTAAGAAGGTTTACGGGCGGGAAGACGCTGTGCCACGTGAGTCTTATCCCAGTTGAGACTGGGTAGTAGCTAACTCGCGTAGAACTCTTCGCGATCTACAAAGAGGTTCAGTCGATGTTCGAGACCGGCCGGCTTAATGTCCCCGGCGATGTGACGCTGCTGTTCCAGGATGACAACTTTGGCACGATCCGTCGACTTCCAACAAAGGAAGAGGCCAAGAGGAAGGGCGGAGCTGGTGTAAGTTCCTCACTTCAACTTTCAGTACTCGCTTACTGTCGCCTAGGTATATTACCATCTTCAATATGTCGGAGATCCTCGAAGCTATAAGTGGATCAACACAAACTCACTAGTAAGTTCCAAACTCATCTCTTCGATCAACTGCTGATATACTGCAAGGGGAAAGTGTGGCATCAGCTCCAGCAAGCGTATCATCACAACGCTCGTCAAATCTGGGTCTTCAACGTCGGCGACTTGAAACCTCAAGAAATCCCAATCTCCTTTGCAATGGCTCTAGCTTGGGACATTAACAGTATCAAACACGATACTCTCCCGCAGTTTTTCCGTCAAGCTGCTGAACGAGAATTTGGCGCTCAACTCGCGGATGAAGTCGGGTCAATATGGCATCGACATGATCGCCTGCTCGCTTTAAGAAAGCATGAGCATATTGAGCCTGATACTTTCTCCGTTTTACATTTCAGAGAAGCCGATACCGTCTACAGTCGATGGAAAGAGCTTCTTGACGATGCCGAAAGAGTCCATGTTCGTGTTTCTGAAGAAGAAAAAGCAGCGTCTTTCCAGCTTATTCTTCATCCTACCAAAGCGTCATATATCTATAACAAAGTTCGCTGGAGTCAAGCGCTAAACAAGCTGTACGCTCGCCAAAGACGAAATTCGGCAAACACATACGCTCAAATCGCTCTGGACTCATTTGACCAGGACTTTAGTCTCTCGGAAGAATATCACAGCCTCTTAGACGGGAAGTGGAACCATATCCTCATGCAACCCCACTACGGCTACGAAGATACATGGCATGCTCCCTCACGAGACATGATTGGTGGATTATGCTTTGTTCAGAAACGTCAGAACTCCAATCCTATCGTTGGACAGATGGGTGTTGCTGTAGAAGGCCATGAAGGCGTGAGGCCTGGTCGGATTAACGAAGAGTCTGAGCGGACGCATCCTAGTCGACGGGATCTTGTTCCTGGTTTGACGTTACGACCCATGAGTCGGTATGGACCGGAGGCTCGATATTTTGATATCTTTACCCGGGGAGTCCCGAGGATCAATTGGTCTGTTTCAGCGCCTCAGCCTTGGGTTGAGCTGTCAAAGGTCTCGGGGGTCTTGGTACCCGGGGAGGATGATGCCAGGGTTGAGATCTCTATTAATTGGGATCAAGTGCCTAGTGACTTCAAAGAGGAGGTCCTGATCGATGTTCGGTCAGAAGAAGGTGACTTTGAACAAGTCCATTTGCCGATCAATGGCAGACGGGTACCAGACTCTTTCAAGGGTTTTGTGGAGCAGGACGGTTTTGTGTCTATTCCTGCTACTGACTGTCACCTCGAGACTCCGTATCTGGTTTTACCCGATGCTGGCAGACTAGAAACTGGCTCATTGACTCTCGCCCCAGGTACTGATAGTGACGCTTCGGCACCCTACGTTCAATACCCTTTTCACCTTTTCAGCAAGACTTCCAAGGCTACTTTGATACTTTACTTCGGTACCACTCTAGATCTCTCCTCAGAAGACATTCTGACTTACAACGTCCGAATTGACGAGGAACAAAGCAAGAGTTATCCTCTGCAGAAGAGAACACCAGAGAGTGAGAAGAATGCTGCTGATAAAGGATGGGCGTCGGCAGATGGCTGGTTCTTTGCTGCGTCGGACAACGTATGGGTTCGCAAGCATGAGGTCACTTTGGCAGCCGGTGCACATACGCTACATCTCAGGTTAGGACATTCGAATATGCTGCTTGAAAAGATTGTGGTTGACTGCAGTGGTGTAGCCAAGAGCTACTTAGGCCCTCCCGTGGGAATCAAGGCTTAAGGCTTAGAAAGAAAACGGCGATTGTCACAAGTCGGATAGTTACAATGAATTACAATGCCATTATATTTTTACCCCGCTGGCTTTTGAATGAAATAGTCTATGAGTGAATGTATATATGCAAGTTTCCAGCGCCCATTTCCCAGCCAGATGCTATGCGCAAAAATAGATACTCGAAATCAGATACGCTCCATCTAGCAAGTCAGAGTGAACTTGAGCTTGCGGTCCGAGTTCGCAATACCGAAGTACTTCTCAACCTCAGGCGTAGCCAAAGGCGCATCAAAAGCAGTGAACCAGAAACCACTAGCATCCTTCTGCTGCCACAACCAGCAACCAACATTATTGTAGTAGCTCTGCAGACTAGCGGTAGTAGCAGCGGCCTTTTGGTAGTTAGGTCCCTTAGTAGGCCAGCCCGTCTCACCAACCCAAACAGCAGCCTTGCTGTTGACAGCCTTGACGTGCTTCTGCACACTCCAGTACGAGTTCTGGAAGGTCTTCTTCTGCAGAGCGTCTTTGATGGCTACGCCCTGCCAGTAGGGGAAGCCGTTGGTGATGGCAATGTCGCACGCCTTGGTGACCACGTCGTTGCGGCCGTCGACCCACGCCGTCCATGTGTCGGTGTGTCCGACCTTGAGGTTCTTGTTGAACTGGCGCACCATGCCGCGCACGTCGTAGATCTGCTGCGCCAGCTTATCGGGCGAAATGTCCTTGCGGTACAAGTCCTCGGAACCAACGGAGATGGCGGCGATCCAGTCGGTGCCGTACTGCTTGATCACCTTGAGAAGAGCGGCCTTGTCACGGCCGAAGTGAGCGTCGTCAGTGGCCCAGACGCCAACAAGGATCTTCATGCCGGTCTGCTTGGCGGCGGGGACAGCCTTGACCAGTGCTAACATCCATCAGTATGTCGATCATGTTGTGTACAGGGGCGAAACTTACTGTTGCAGTCATCGGCAGAGTAGAGGCGCACAGCGTTGAAACCCTTGTTCCAGCTCTTGATCGTCTGGAAATCCTTCTTCCAATCCGCAGTGTACTTGCAAGCGCCATCAGCCCTGTTGGCACCCATACTGAAGCCCTTGTACTGCCCAGCCAAAGCCTGACCAGGAAGTAGCATCAAAGCCGCGGCGACGGCGCCAATAGATCCAAAAAGCTTCATATTGAAAAGAATCAAGTATAACGAAAGTGATGAATAAGCGAGTGACGGGTATAAACAGCCAAGAGATGGGCAAGAAAAAAAGTTTGGGGAAGGAGCGGCTGTTTATTTTAAATGAATCGACCCCCTTTTCCTTGCAGGGGTAGACGTGGTTTTTTTGCTCGTATCGATCCATGTTTACGAGGCGTTCTAGACCAGTTCTTGGTAAGCGTGCTGCTATTTTTGTAGATGCGCCGGTGATTCCGTGGCGCTAGAGACGGGTTTTATGGGGATTGGTGAGGTTTGGGTTATTTTAAAGATCAGATGAACGTTAATGCGTATTAATGAATTAATGTCGTTTACGTCATTGCCGAGATGGGAGGATTCTAGATCTGGTGACATGGGGGTGACATGGGGTGAGATGCTGTACCCTGGTTACGCGTTGAGTGGCTTGCTTGTGACGCGACAGATCAGGAGATCTATCTTATCAGTTTATCTTATCGGATCAACACTTTTATCCATGCTCATCAGCCCATACCCTAAACCTCCGTCTCATGTCAATCACAAATTTTGATCTTTGGACAGACAGTTTACACACAGGGCACTCAATGATTGTAAGATAGTCGCAATTAGTTTATGAGAGTGGGATATTTCGCGCGTCAGTGTTGCAAGAGGGGTCCATTTGGTTGCCTTTCAATTGACGAACGCGCGGTCTTGAGCAAACCTCAGCAAACCCGACATAATATGTAACAGCTGACCGTATAACAAAAAGCCCCGCAGACACATGTCCAGGTTAACTTGGAAATTAGAAAAAGATCATGATGTCTTTACCGTATCGGCAAGCAACTGATCGGCTTCCTCTTCTCGAACATGGATGCTATTGTCTTGACGCCCAAACACAGAACGTGCCAAGTTTCGAATTCTCATCTCATGAAAGCGCTTGAGCTCAATGTTTCTCTATCTTGTGCTACTTCCATGACTAAATACATGCGGCCCTTAGATTTTTGTATCCAGGTCCATGCTGCTTATGCTTTTGTTCATCGACCGCTGCCAAAATCATGGCTGCCAGATAAGATCTATGTTGCCAATTACAGTAGCGTCAATGGGCGAAGACTCGTCAAGGACAACCCAAAATCTCAAGCATAGGGAGTAAAACATTGTGCCTTGGAATAAGGCGAATACTATGGAGAAGCCGCAGAATGAATCTCTTGGTTTGATTCGATGAGATCTGCCATTGAATGACAAGGTTTGCTGGTAAACACAAAAATGGTGGGGCATCTTCAAAGCTTCAGCGCAATGCCCAGCGTCATGCTGACCTGCAGCTGATTCGTCACCTTTTCTGAATGATTGAAATAGAACCTTAACAATACGATCAGATCAGGTGAGAAGTCTAAAGTGGACTGATTTATTCAGCTGCTATTGTTGTTGTGCACTGCCTTGCACTGATGGACTGATGCTCTGATGAGCGGTTTAAAGGAAGATGCCCCACTGAATATAAAGGTCTAACCAATCATAAAACACACATTCCAACCACTGGCTGTCAATCGCAGGCGGCGCTGGAAGTGCACAACAACAAACGGCTAGAGAATTATCCGGGCCAAAGGCTAAAATTTTCTTTCTCCACGCTCACGTTAAAAAAAGATCTCCCCGCCCTCACCTCATCATACGTAACAGCATTTTGATATATCCCAAAATGGCCGCCTTCGATACCTACCAGACAACCCTCACCGGCCGCTACTGCAGCCAGGAGCTGTCCCACCTCTTCAGCCAGCGCTCCCGCCACTCCACCTGGCGCAAGCTATGGCTCTACCTCGCCGAGAGCGAGAAGGAGCTCGGCATCAACACCATCACCGACGAGGCGCTCGAGCAGATGAGGACTCATCTAACTGTTACTGACGATGACTTTGAGGTTGCGCGCCATGAGGAGAAGATCCGACGTCATGTGAGTTTTGTTGATACAGTGTCATGTCGTGGGGATAAGCGAGCTGACTAGCGTACCAGGATGTCATGGCTGTAAGAAATGTTTGAATGCCGATTTATCCAAGGCTGATTGAGATACAGCACGTTCATGCCTTTGGCCAAGCTGCCCCTGCTGCAGCTGGTATCATCCACTACGGCGCAACGAGCTGCTACGTCACCGACAACACGGAGCTCATCCTCATGCGCGACGCTCTCGATCTTCTCATCCCCAAGCTCGCCAAGGTTCTCTACAACCTGCAGAACTTCGCCCTCGAGTGGAAGAACGAGCCTACCCTGTCCTTCACACATCTCCAGCCTGCGCAGATCAGCACCGTCGGCAAGCGAGGTTAGTACTTGTTCTTCGGAGGACAAATCTTGTTCTAACGGTATGCAGCTGCGGGTTGGGCGCAGGATCTCTTGATGGATCTTAATGAGTTTGAGCGCGTGCGAGGTGAGCTCAAGTTCCGTGGTGCGCAGGGCACTACTGGTACTCAGGCCAGTTTCCTCGAGATGTGAGTTGCTCGTTCGGTGCGGCTGGGCTAGTTCTGATGATTTTTAGTTTTGGTGGTGATCATGAGAAGTGTGATAAGCTCAATGAGCTGCTTTGCCAAAAGGCTGGCTTTGAGGAGTGCTACGATGTAAGTTGAGGATAGTATTCTTCTGGTACTTAACTAACAGTTTTCAGATCTCAACACAGACATAGTAAGCTTGACGATGTAACTGGCTCCCTTTGTTGATACTAATGATCCTTCAGCACCCGAAAGGTCGATTGTCTCATCGCCAACGCCGTCACAGGCCTCGGCACCACCGTCACCAAGATCGCCTCGGATCTGCGACATCTCGCCTTCATGAAGGAAGTCGGCGAGCCCCGAGAGAAGGGCCAGATCGGAAGCAGCGCCATGGTAAGTCATACTTGTCTGCGAGCCTGACGACATACTAATGTCCTGCTAGGCCTACAAGCAGAACCCCATGCGATCCGAGCGAATTGCCAGTCTCGCCCGAGTCCTCCAGTCCAAGGCCGCTACCTACCAGAGCACCCACTCCGCTCAGTGGATGGAGCGATCACTCGACGATTCCGCCTGCGTGAGTACTCTTGTTTTGTTCAATCTCTGGCACATTCTAACAGATTAAGCGACGAATCGACATCCCCGAGATGTTCCTCCTCGCCGACGCCGTCGCCATCACCCTGCAGAATGTCACAGAGGGTCTCGTCGTCTTCCCCCTCAAGATCCACTCCAACATCATGGCCGAGCTCCCCTTCATGATCACCGAGAACATCATCATGCGCCTCGTCGCAATGGGCGTGTCCCGACAAGAGTAAGCGCAACCTCAACCTCAACCTCGCCATCAAATACTGACCAACCTAGGGCTCACGAGCAAATCCGCGTTCTCTCCTTCGAAGCATCCCACCAGGTCCAGAGCCTCGGAAAGTCCAACGATCTTGTGGAGCGAATCAAGAAGACTGAGTTCTTCAAGCCTATCTGGGCTGATCTCGATGGCATGATGAAGCCGGAGCTGTATATTGGTCGCAGTGCGCAGTTGGTTGACAAGTTTTGTGGACCGGGAGGAAAGCTGGAGAAGAAGCTTGCGCCTTACCAGGATTCTATCCAGAAGGCCAAGGCTGCTGAGTTGAATGTTTAAGGAAATGTGAAACATGAAAAGAAAATAGAGGTTAGGGCTGGTGGTACCCAGTCATGAATAAAAGAACCAACAATGCAAGAGGTCTTGAGTCAAGAATTTATTATCTTGTCGATTGAACCTGGAACGTAACTATTATGTTTTGCTCTGGACGAACTCGGGGTATCAAGACCCGAGCGGCACTGCCGATACGTAAGTTGTACCAATTGGCTACCCTAGTAAAACGGAGCATGGAGATCCGCACTAACCCCAACGGCTGGACATGGAGTTGACGCATTAAGCTTTGGAAATCCGGGGTGCCTTGTCGGGCCCCCAAACTTTGGTGGAAACACGATTATTGGCGGAATTATTTCACCTCTTGAAATGCCTGCTACAGTTAAAATGATTGGATGAACTTGCCGAATATGAAGGTATATAATTCACTGAGGGGACACATCTGTTCATTCCAGCGGTCAAGTTCTGTAATCATTCTCATCTCATTATGAAGTTCCTCCACCTCGCTGCAAGCATCCTAACCCTCTTCGGAGGCGTTGAGGCCAAGAAGTCTCCGTTCTTCATCCTGACGGGTGACTCTACCGTTGCTACCGGCGGAGGTTGGGGTGATGCCCTTCTGAACAGCACCAAGAAGCCCGCTGGTGGTATCAACATCGCCAAGAACGGCGCAACGACTGTATCTTTCCGATCCCAGGGCTTATGGGACACTGCTCTCGACAACGTAAAGAGTCATAAGAAAGCTCACGAAGCCATTGTCACGATTCAGTTTGGGCATAATGATCAGAAGACTCTCACGCTGGAGGAGTACTCGGATAACCTTGCTACTATGATTGGCGAGGTCAAAGAGGCTGGAGGAACAGCGGTAAGTTTGACCTTGTAATTCTGGAGCAGTAACTGATTTTGGTAGATTATCGTTACGTCCCTTACCCGTCGTACGTTCAAAGACGGAAAGGTAGTTGAGAATCTCAGCAACGAGCGTGATGCAGCAATTGCTGTTGCAAACAAAGCTGGCGTCAAGTACCTGGATCTCAACACTGCGAGCACCAAGTATGTCAATGCTATTGGACAGGAGAATGCCGACAAATATAATGAGATTGAAGGAGATCGCACTCACCTTAACTTCTCTGGAAAACTGGTGTTTGGAAGGATTGTGATGGATTTGTTGGTGGAGAAGAGACGTGATCTGGCACGGTATATTACGACGAACAAGAAGTTGAGTCAGCTTATTAGAGACGGGATTTATGCTACTGGAGCAGAGTGATTTTATAGTAAATGCCTCGAAAATAAGACACAGCTTTATCCATCTAAATATCATCATTATACTTTATTTATCTATCTAAGCCTGACACTTCTCTAATTCTTTGACTATTAGCCAATTGAATGATCTTAGCCACTTAAGCTCGCTAGGTGCCCCCGCCGCACTGAAATCTGAAGTCAAGCATCGAATAATTACATCTCTATACCTACGACCCATCCTCAACCCAACACTCCGCTGGGTAAGCTCAATAGCATCATTTCTCAAAAGCACATGAGGATAAACCTCATCCCACAAGGACCAGAGAGATTCTCTATCCTCAGTGCTTGCAGCATTTCGAGCACTGAGCGACATACCTTCTATCTGCTCCTCGTCAAGAACTCGGCGCAGCTGGCTGATATACGGCTCAAGCTCCTCTGACCATGTGATCGGCACATCAGGTACCATTGTATCAACAAGTCTACCGCGCGCTGCTCGGATAGACTTTGTGGCTGTGATCAATCGGCCGTTCAGATCCCGATCTTCCCAGAAGCCGAAATTGTATGCGAGCCAGGCCACGTCTCGCATTCCCATCGCAGCAGCCGGTTGCGAGAGAATATCCATAGAATCAATCGGTCGCCACAACCCAATCTCGAGAAGTAGTAGGCCCAAAGAGTAGTACTCGTGTCTTCGCTTGTAGTATGAATCTCGCTTATTATGACGCGAATATTCCCCCAGTTCATAGTTGTCGTCCGAGGGTGCTTCGGATATAAGCTTGTGGAAAATGTAGGCTGGGTGCTGATGGATTGCTTCTCGTAATAAGTCGGTGTTCTCATGTTCTCCTCTGAGAACCACATATGACTCTTCCGACTGGGCATTCGGTTTGGCTCTTCGCCTCAAAGGGCCTGACCGTTTTGATTCAGCCCCATTATTTCGCCTGTCAGAACCACCAGATAAGCCATTCCATATTGAGGGTGTAAAGACTCCTTGGACAGCTGTAAAAACCCCTTGCTTTGGCTTTGTCGTTCGCCTCAAAGGCTGGGAACGTCTGGACTCGCCTCCTTTACTGCGGCTGTCCGATCCCCCGGGTGATCTATTCCGTGTTGACGGCGCAGGCTTTTCATGAGCAGAGTCGTCAGTTTCCCATTCCGAACCCATCCCGACTGTCTTGCCCGTCTCTTTGTCAGATTTTTCCGCAAAGTTTGTTTTGCGAGAAAATCGAAATCCCTTCAGATATGGTCGATCAACTCGATATGCTCCGCCAGCTTCTTTATCTTTAAAGAAGAGAATGTTCTTTGATGATATATCTTTGTGCATCCATCCAGCAGAGTGCATCCGAAAGATAGCCCTGGAGATGGCCTGAGCTAGTCGAAATCGATCGTCAAGTGTAGGTATTCGGCTGGTTTCGTTGCTCATCATCTCGTGTAGCGTTACTGGCTCCGCTACCGGGTCAACGCCATCAGGCAGCTCGTGGATCATCGTGGGGGCTTCTGTGTCCATAAAGGAAATTCCCAGGCACCGCGGAGTGCTGAAGTCTTGAGACATCCTCGCTTGACTCAAGAGAGAAGCCAAGAGCCGAATGTTCCTATGCTTGCTGCCATGAGTGTCTGATCGAATTGTCCGATGTGTCTCGAGGAAAACACGCCGCTGCTCCCACGTACCCAAGCGAGAGCCCTGTCCATCAGGCTGAAGCTCATTTCGCGGGATAACCAAGACCTCATCTGCCTTAGGATTCTGGCCGCTGATCTTTAGTGCCACAGACGCTGCGGCTGAGATAACCTTGTATTGATCCATACTGCCTGAAGAGATCACACTTTCTCGGCTCGTGCCCAAGGATCGATAAGCCTCCAGACTATCTTGACTCGCAGAGGCGAGAAGGACTGCTAGAACGTCTCGAGTGATTGTAAAGCCAATTTCACGAGGCAGGAGGCTGTATAGGCTGTCATTATAGTATTTTAACTGCTGTAGCAGCTCGTTGAACTTTTCTTTGTCCATGATGGCCCATTTGAACCGCCCGATTCTGGAAATAGAAGACTTGGTACTCCTCGAAGACGAATTGGCTTCTGAATCTGCCTTTTCGGACGACGATAGCTTGACACCATATTTGGTGGATAAACAGTCCGTGTCATCGAAAACATCTTTAATACACGTCAAAGTTCGAACAACAACGTGACAAAGGGCCTCATTTTCAAGAAGTCGTCGATCCAGATTTCTGTCATCAGGCTCAAGACCGGACTCCGATTTCCCGTCGCTCGACAGTCCAGTGCCTTGTCCCCATTGGGCCAAACGACGTTCCTCAATAGCAAGCCTTGTTCCGAGGTGCGTTGCTGTCTTTTCGAGTTCCTTTGCTTCGATGAAAATCTTGTATGCGGAAATGGATTGTTTGAAAAGCTCAATGGCTAATGGCACAACTCCAATAGCAAGTCCGGCCACCTCCATTATGTCTCAATTGGATGCTGGTATGAGATGAAAGAGTTAAGATTCTCGTGCTTACGGATAGCCGCTTTGAGGGGCCGTGACGTGATGCTGCAGGCCTAGTCACATGTTCATGCATGACCTCGGGCTGTGAATAAGCTGGACTATGATAATCCCTACTTAGTTCCTAGCCAGCCTTAAAAATTAATAACATATTTTTTAGTTTAATATCGTGATTAATAATTACTATAAAATTAAAAAATTAATATAAAAAACAAATATGTAATTAGTTTTTTATTCTTAACTTTATATTAAGTAATTCAAAGAAGAAACTTATGTAAATCCCATTTCTTAACCATTTTATACTAACTTTATTTAACCCCTCTAGACTTGGTCTTACTCTTTACAGGGCTAAAGAGTGTATTCAATAAAGAACTATGAGGTGGTGTCTTATCGATAGTCCCACTATATTAAATAGGTTAAAATCATCTCAATGACTTTCATGGTGAACAGCTTGCCAAGCCTGCGCAGCCACTACCAGATTGGTGTCGATTGTCCCTTGGTAGCTGTCTTAGGAGGGTAAGACGCGACCACCGTCGTCAACCAGACAGAATAACCAAACAAGATGACTCCCGCAACATACATCATAGGCTGATCAAAGATCTCAGGTAATACAGCAGCGCCCAAGCTGAACGGGGCAAACGTCCATATCGCACAGGCCACATTGGTAAGACAGAACCCGATCGACAGACCATTTCGTGAGCCACGAGATAAGTACTCGTGCGTTGGCCCGATGATCATAAGAACATTGGTGAGCGCTCCTGTGAGCATGAAGCTACCGGTACCAAGAAACTCTATCATTATCCAGACAACTGCAAACATGGCGAGTTGAAGGAAGAACGTGTATGTCAGGATAGATGAAGTAGTCGGTTGTTTTCCAAAGAGAGGTGAAAAGGTAGCGATGCGGTCTTTTGGGCTTTGGATGGTATACCACATGCAGAATATCTCTAGTACTGCCCATACTGCTAGCGAAAACGAGGTTGACACGAAGAACCAGTGGTAATCGTAGCGGGGCGCAACTTCGGCGAAGAGGTAAACAAATGTCAATTCGTGGGCGACGTAAAAAGTTTGCATCCAGAAGGGTATAGGGCCTTGACTTTCGCGGATGAGGAGTCTTATAGCGTATGTGTATTGTAGAAAGCCGATTATGAAGCATGCGTTTGTTGCGATCATAACGGGCGTGTTGTTGAACTGGAGATTCTCCGCGATGCGTCCATAGTAGTCGATATTCATGATGACCTGAAAGAAAAGAATGCGACTATTATATCTCCCGAAGAATGATCACGAAATGGTTCAATATTTATCGTATTAAATACTGTACAGGATCCTGATTTATACTCAACCGTACCGTGTAATATCGGGTCGCAAGATCAACTGCCGAAAACGGTCCAGTCTCACGACCCGAAAATCCTGGTCTCGGTACGATCCAAGACCCCGGTGGCCCGTCATACTTCGGGGAGATAGCTAAGGATTATGCTCTAGGCTAGTGGAGGAAAATCACCCAGGACCTTGACTCCAAGTGATAAAATTACTTGGCAAATCCAGTCTAGGATTCAGGGGCTCTTTGCTAAGTTCATTTAGAGTCCTCTTCTCAAGTCTTGAGTTTTGTTCCTTGAGGCCAGGTAAAAGACTTGGTGACTGAAGGGGGTTTGTCCTTGTATTTGTGGATGTCGGAGAATTCTGATTGGTGCCTCGTATTCAACCCGGCATGCGTACTTATTTACGAAAATGGATCGGGACGAGATGATCACTTGACGAGCGGAATTTTGAAAGAGCGATGAAAATTGAATATTTTATTGCCAGTCTCGGTAAACATAATATACAGATGACCCCATCTTGACTTCAACCCGCAGTGTTCCCAATCGGAATAGGGCAAACAAGTTACGACCGTGACCCTATGACCTGGAAAGAGAATCAATGTCCAACTCTTCAGTTCGACGTCGAACCAGAAGATTCGTCGAGTAATCGCCAAGAAGCTTGAACCCTGAGTGAGAAGGCCGTGGCGTGCAACCCTCTGGTAGCTTCCACTCATACTTAAGCAGCAAATGACAGAGCAGGATCTTTATCTCATTCGCAGCAAAGAAACGTCCGGGGCAGGCGTGGACACCGTGTCCGAAACCAAGATGCTCAGCGCTGGTGCTGACAAGATGAGCTTTCTTGTCATCGCCTGTCTGACGCATCTTGACAAAGCGATATGGATCGAACTCAAGTGCGTTGTCGTAAGTGTCGGAATCCCACATGTGCGACATGTTTCCGATGATCTTTTCGCCCTTCTTGAGGATATCGCCGTTGGGGAGCGTAACATCCGCCGTGGCTACTCTCCTGAATGCACCTTGACGAAAACGTTAGAGGGTCTGATGGTAACGAGGACTACAACTTTGACATACCGAGTAGAATTGGTCGTAGTCTTTGGGACTCTTTGACCACGCTGTCCATCAACTTTAAGTTATACATCGCTGCCTTGGTTAACCCCCCTTCAGCAGTCAAGACCGTAATAATCTCCTCCCGAAGCTCCTGAAATAGCTCCGGGTGTTGACAAAGGTTGAGAAGCGTCTCGGCAAGTAAGTCAGATGTAGTATGATACGCCACGATCGAAACAGCAATCTGCTCTTTAGCGGGATCATGCTTCTCATACTCCCGTTCAAACCATTCAAGAGAGTCATCGAAAGGACACGGCTTCCCTTCAGCCAGCGCCTTTTGTTTGATAGCATTTCGGCGCTCAATGTGAGGCTTCAGACACTGTCGTGCTTCGTTCAATTTCGCACGGACGGCCCAGCACTGAGGGAGGAACCAGTGGATATACGAACGAAGCCATCTGGGGTATTCTCGTATATGGCCTCCGTAGCTGAAAGCTAATAGTGTATATTCGCTTGAGGTCCTGTTCCATTCTTCATCCCGGCAGAGCTCTTCGCCCATGAAGATTCTGGAGGAAACGCGGGATACGACTCGGATGAGGTCTGCCTGGGGTCGGATCGCATGCCATTCTGGGCTTTGTCAGTGCTGTCATCTTGGCTGAAAGGCGAAGGAATTACCTGCGGAATCGGTGAGACAGTCGCGGATTGCTAAAGAGGATTCTTCAGAGACGGGGCCCGTTAATCTGGCTTGAGGACTAAGGTTAATGAGTAGTAGAGAGAGGAGCTCGCAAAACTAACTCAAAGCCTTTGTGATATACTTGTTGATGACAGTTGGCATTTTAGGATCGAATCCAAAAGGGCTAAACCCGGGAATATATTCATGAGCGTCCTTGTCAGAATTAGCATAAAGCTATCGTTTTGAACAACAGCACTTACATCTCTAGCCGGGATCAGAAAGTCGAGCTGTCGGTTACTCTTCAAAGCATCAACCCACGAAGGAGGAATGACTAGAACGTTGCCTATCTCGGTATAAGCCCTGTATGGCTGATCCTTGTAGACTGTTCGAGCGTTTGCAAGGAGACTCTTGCTGTTGGCGAGGAACTCCTTGACCATTCGCCTGTCGGTCAGTTCCAAGGGCTTCTTGGGGATAAGAAATGGGTATTTGTCTTCATGAGAGAAGAAAGAGAAGTTCACAACTAAGATTGTGATGAGGGAAATCGCAGAAAGAACCGCGTATTGCGGATTCTGGAGTACGGTGTCGATATATGTCGACATCTTGGAGTACTGCCGATGGTGGGATGATGGATCTGAATCCTTCACGGCATTGAAGCTATACTTATACCATCTACGGGGTATATACCAAAAGAAGGATCGACATGGAATGCTCCTTTTCTGTACTTGGCCTGAAGATCCATTTCACCGGAGCTTTAAGACGCGAGTGCCGACAGGGGGTACGAGAATAACAGCGCCGCAGTCCAGCATGTCAAAAACAAGTTCCACAAGTACTCAGATAATTACCTGAGTCTTTGCAAGGGCGATTCTGTCATCCCAGATGGTGTCTGTCGACTTTCTGATACCCCGAGAGCCCGAGTCTCTTCCAAAATGCCACACATCGTCAATGCATAAACGAAATGACACATCATATCGGCTGGAAAGAGCTCAACCCCGTGAATATCTGCGTTTCAATGTAACACTACAGTTGTACAGCCATGCAGTGCATGAGCCAATAGGATAATAGGTGTATACGATTATAACCGAGATTTTCGCCAAACGTTTCCTGTTTAGATGACCCACGCCTCACGGACCCTCTTAACCCACACTTTTAACGACAGCCAAGCATTGGGGCGCATGGAGGGTCCGTGGAAACTCCGCGGACGGAGAGCGGAGTGTATTGAAGCAGATTAGGACGAGTCATGCGATGACGATGATAAAGGTTGTGAGACACGAGGATAGTGGAGAGTAAACGGTTATGGAAAACCGAAGGGAAATGTCATGGAGAGTGAGACAAACTTCCAGTAGACGATAAGCTTACTGTTTCCTGCATCATTGATAGGAGCTTTTACTTTGAGATGAACTCTATCAAGATCAGCGTAAACTCTGAGCCGTAACCGTTCGATAAACTTCAATAACCCCAAAGTTTATCTACGTCAGATCATCACGGGGATGGCTATGTGATTGCGCCGCAGCACTGCAGCTGACCAGCAGTCTAACCGGTTTGGCCATGCCAAGGGTGATCGCCTACCCCCCATCGGCAGTTTCTTTCCCCCTAGCGGCGAGCGGTCTTTGCACGGCCCGCACCGCGTCGATTATCGGATTTCGGCACTGGAAGGAGTGTGAAGGCGGAATTGATTGCGCTGCGCTGCGGGGAGGAGAATTACGCAAGATTTTCGCTAAGCCACCGGATAGCGCATGCCGATTATATAATTGTATTTCGATTGGGCGGTTGCATGGCCTTTGATGCTGGGTTTAAATGTGAATTGGTGTATTGATCCTCTGTTGTGCCAGTTCCGTATGAAGCGCGAATGACTGAACGTATCTGCTTATGTACCACGAAAGGAGAGAGAAACTGCTGTGCTGGAATTTTGGGATGCTTGTGACGACTTCAATCAATACGGAATATCCAGCTTCTGTGAGTTCTGGACGGGTGGACTTGAAAAAGTACTGCTATCGCGGGCGCTAACAGGTCTCTAGCGACGCGCAATTGCTGCGTCAGAACCTTATTAATCAGCTCGCTGGCGTGGGGGAAGATAGTGTACAGGGCATGATAAGCAAGATGATCAGCCAGACATACTCGAGCCTGGCTCCGAGAACGACTCAGAGTTCAAAAGTCTTGCTCAGAACGCCAGTTCAATGCTTTTAAATCTAACCTAGGATGGAAGTCAGAGAGCTAGCAGTATCCAGACCTTGGCTGCTAGTATAGCCTCAGTGAGTAATTTTGTGTGATAGAGATGGCCAGCACTGATCCAGCAAAGCAAGCAAGCAAGGTTCAGGCCACGACAACAGAGATCGATGCCGTCGTGAAGAAGCTTGGTTACAATTCTCAAGACCGTTACGTCGCTACATTAGAATTCAAACTTGCAACATTACAAACAGTTCTAAATGATAGGGCTGGAGCAGCTCAGGCGGTGAAGGAAAATTGTGTAAGTCTTTGCTACGGTGCTACCAGATGCCTCACGTGTGCCCTCACACACTAATGTCTACTTGTGAGGACCACGAAAAAGTGGAGGCCAGCACTGCCGTCTCTTACATCTGGATGTCCGTTGCTGGATGGATCCTTGGATCAAACGCCATCCTCACACAGCAGAGGGACTTGGGAATGGCATGGGCTAAGTACCAAGGACACATCGCGCATAAGAGCACTGACGCCAATAAGACAGCCTATGGTCTTGTAGGTGCAGCAAATCTCTTCTGGCTACAGAACCAAGCTATTTGCCATAGACTGCGAAGTGTCGGTGTGGCGTTGCAGGAGATTCAGTCAACGTTTGTGGCAATAGGCAATAACCTGGGCCAGACTGAAACTCTGATGGCCTCTGCGGACGGTTCTATTAGAACATCTCTGATTGTAAATCAAGCGGCTATCCAAGCAGGGATTACAAAGGCTGTGAAATAGTTTCAGGATACTTTGTCTGCGGTCCAGGCACTCGTCACGACTGACTCGCATACTCAGACGAATGGAATCAGTGCGGATATCGACGCGCCCAGCGTCTATTCAGAATAAACCTAGACGCCACATAGTGAGAGCAGGGAACGTAAAAGAGATGAGAATTGCATTAGCGGAATGTTCAAGTGTAATATTATGCAGTTTGTTAAATTAAGCTCGGACTTGTGTCCCAGACTCCAATCCAGCCTCGTATATCAGCTCACCATCACTGACCTCAAGGACAACAATTCCCAAGATAATCGACCTGTGCCGAAAAGCCCATGGCCTCATTCCACATCCCATTCACCCGTCCCCACTTCGCATCAAACCCCGTAACCATCACCAAAGCCTCCAGCTCAGGGCTTCCATTTCGCAGTAACTCGCCCTCGCGAACTGCAAATATAGCCTGCGCTGCATTAATGCATCCACTCTTATACACGTCGTTCATCTCGATAACGAGGGTTTTCATGGCGCTGCGGTGTCCCAGGATAATATTTCTCAGTGCCCATATATCTTGATATAGTTTGGAACGTGGCGGCGCGCTGTTACCATAGGAGTAGAGTCTGTAGCCTAGAGTAGCTAGTTCCTCCCTTAGGACGTTGAAGCGTCGCTGGAGATCGGGAAATTGGGTTACGTGCTGGATGGATGTGCGGAGGGAGGCTTTGAGGCTGGGTGTGACTTTCATGTTTGCGGTAGGAAAGGTTTGTGGTTGTTTTTTGTTGAACTCACCCGTTGTTGCTTTGTGTTTTTTGCGCAGTGTTAGGAGTCAGGAAGGACAGGAAGATCCAACATATTTATAGGCCTGACAAGAGCGTTGGAGCCTATTTGAAACCTTTTCAGACGTACAGAAACTCAGCTCAAAGCTGCAAGACTTTAACCTTTTATTTAGCAGTGGATGATGTATAAATAAGATTTCACATTACTGGAGTGTTGATGAGACTGACGAACGGAATTATAACGGTAGTAATTAATATTGCCTGGGCTGTCATTCAATGATCTAGCTATTTAATAAGATAATTGTGGAAAGCCTTTCTCAGCTCCTGAAGTCTATCACAGTGCTTCTTCCTTTTCGCTTATCTTGATCAACCTCATCATCCATGTCCATCAGGGACTTACAGGGGTGAGCGCCAGTGGAGACTTCTCAAGGCGGGGCAAAACGGGAGGAGAAAACCCATACATCTTCACCAACCTCACAATGGACGTGCAACCCTTCACGCCCTTTCCATATCAACCCCTCAAATCCGATGAGCTGAGACTGCTACTCGTTAAACCTGACGACACCGATTTAATTCGTGTGGAGCTTAGAACCGTCAAATCCCGCACGTCGCAAAGGTTCTGGGCCTTGTCTTACGTCTGGGGCGCAAGAGAAAACCCCGCCAGTATCCTTCTCAACGACCAGCCATTCAGCATCACGAGGAATCTATACAATGCTCTGTATCAGTATCGACGTCATGTGTTTGACAAGAACGACAGTGACAAGGCAATGATCTGGGTAGATGCCATTTGTATCAATCAGAATGATCAGGTCGAAAAATCAATCCAAGTTCCCCGCATGTCAGAGATTTACGGTCAATGTGAGCGTGTGTTGGCTTGGCTGGGCCCGGTTGACAGTGATGAGGAAGTTAATGTTTCCAGACTGGCCGAGAGGCTGAAGCACTTCCACTCACCTGCAGATTCTGTCAGTCAAGACCTGTCTGAAGATGAGCGAATCACAGCATTCATGCATGCTGGACGTTCTGATGAAAGCGCCGCAACTGAGGTTGAATCTGTTCGGGACGCCTTAAGGTCTATCGGCCATCGCCCATGGTTCCGACGGATCTGGATTCTTCAGGAAGCTGTCCTAGCAAAGCGACAGCCTATTTTGCTATGTGGAGCTTACGAGTTGGGATACGAGATCTTCTTCAAGACTTGGGTTTTGATGTTGAATCCATCTGAGGATGGTCAGCTCCTTTACTCATTCATGGCTGAGAATCCAGTCAGGTTCAAAGCTATCGAGCTGGTGTATAAGAATATTCTACAGTCCAGAAGTGAAACGACCCCGGAACAAGCAAAAGGCTCTGTGAGTCAGGAAAAGCAGTGCGCTCTTGACATACTTAAGCTGTTGAATGAAACAACAGAGCTGGAAGCTACGGTTGCTCATGATCGTTTGTATGCTCTCATTGGGCTCTTGGCTTGCGATCCTCTACCCCCGGCTCTTCAGCCAGATTACACTCAATCTTTTGGGGAACTCTGCTACAAGTTCACTATGTTTATCCTTGAGCAGACCCAAGATATTCGTGTATTGAACTTGGGAACTGTCGGCAACCTTTCATCTGTGCCGTCATGGACACCAGATCTGCGAAACAGCTGGACAGCAAGGTCCAATTTGACGCCCAGTCCTGGGAAGTGCTTCAACATCTCTGAGGATGGCAGGACTCTAACCATGCCGGCGATTATCCTTGGGCAGTGCGTGTCTGTCAGCAAGCCCGTTACCCCCGATCCCGATACTGGTCTAGTATCGCCAGCAGGGTTCCTGCAATTTGACGAGGCCATAGTCAAAATTGCCGCGGCTATCAGAAGAGTTACTCGCATGGAGGTCATGACCGAATGGTTCAAGTTTAATCTTTCAGACATATACACCGAAGAGAGATTAACTCAAAATCCGATCATCGTGCAGAGAGTCATGATGGCTTATGTTTGCATGATTCACAGCCAACCACTCTCCTCACTCGGCACGAGATTCGGAACGGGAGAGCAGTTGCAAGGTGCTTATGGAATGGTAACAGACCCCATTTTTCAGCAGAGTATGGTTGGGTGTAGTAATTTTGTGCTACAAGATGGAACAGCGGGGCAATTGCTTCACAGTGGCGCGGTGGCAGCCGTTGGCGATGCTGTCTGTGTATTTCCTGGGCTTTCAACTCTTTTCCTTATACGAAGAAGTGATGATGGAACTTGTCGGATCATCGGCCAGGTGTCCAAATGGGAGAGCATTGGAGCAAGTTTGCCTGCTGAGCAGCTTGAGAGCTATCGTCGGTCTTTTGAAGCTGCGCATTTAGGAAGAGAAATTGAAAATGTCGTTAGAATAGTAAGTATCGTGTGAAAGTAGAAGGCGAAGGACCGTTACAGAGCGGTAGTGGCTAGGTCTCTGGGGAGGATAATATCATACCGTCATCAGAACTGATACAAGCTGTGTGCAGTGATGAGTGAAACATGTGTTATGTGGCACAAGTCTCAGATTCAATAGTGCCATACAGGTGGGATTATATGGCCATGCTTGCGAATGATTACTCGAAAGACTCGTTGGACCCCACCGGGCTCATTATCTATCGGTTTTCTTCCCCTCTCCGAAGGGAGAGGCAGTGTAGCGTATGAAGCCATTCATATATACACAGATCCGATAATATGGGAACGATGGGGGATCATATTATTTCAAGCCTTCTAACGCCATGGTCAGGCTACGGTACTGCGGCACAACAATCGCCTAAGAGCTATTCGATGATCGTAGTGATACAACAGCTCGAATCCTGCAAGAGTGTGGAGACAATGGGATTCGAGCCAACATTGGACGAAAGGAACCGAAGTTACACGATAATTTTATTTGGGTTATGTTGCGAAGAATCGCAAGGCTGAAAACAACAAGCACATGTTGGGGGTTTGTATAACACCTGCCCAGATCCAACAGTTGCTTGAAATCTTCGAACACCAGCCCAAAACATTCTATATTGTTCTTCACAAAATTTCTTTCTCGCATCCCTGACATTCCTCCGGCCATGATTGAGACAGCCGAAGCAAGCCCGTCTATCACGACTGTCCAATACCGAAGCCGGGAAGAGGCTACAACGATCACGGATGACGCAGGACCAGTTCTAGCATCCAACTCCGTCAAGAAAACCGGTAGCGGCCATCATATGATTGGGAACGATACACATGAGACCCCACTCTTACACAAGGAACTACGCAGAATCTCACAGGCTCGGGAGATATCTGAATCGTTCCAGTCTTTGGTTTCTGAGAAGAAGTCTGAGATTGATTTTCGAGATACAGCAGGAAAAGCAGCACTCCAAGTTGCCCTTGAGCTTGACCTTATTGTGGAAGCAAACACTCTTGTCCTCGCTGGAGCCGACGTCGCCCTGAGCAGCTTCGATGAGGAGAAACTTATCCATTCAGCATGCTTCGACGGGCAGACTGATGTAGTTGAATCGCTGCTTGGGAGAATTACGAACATCAACGGTACACACATCAACAGCGAAACCCCGCTGGCCGAAGCGTGCCGGAAGGACCACCTGGATGAAAGACGGTTACTTAGAAATAACTGATGAGCGTCGCTATACTCCTCTCCATGTAGCCAGCATGCAGGGGTCTTGCGGAATAGCCTCTGCGCTGATCAGGGCTGGCGCAGATTGCGATACTAGATGGCGAATCGGTCATGCTGACCCTGACTGTCCAGATGATCCTGGATGGACACCATTGCATTTCGCCTGCTTCCATGATCAAGACGAAATCGTTAGTCTTCTGTTACCAGAGATACAATTACCAGCGGTCGAGGTGGATACCGAAGCAGAGAATCGGAGAACTCCCTTGCACGCTGCAAGCCTAGTAGGGAGTGAGCGTGTCGTCAAGTTATTACTTGAAAGAAAAGCAGATATAAATGCTACGGACGATGAAGGAAGCACTCCATTGCATCTCGCTAGTGGCTACGGCCCGGGGCGGAGAAAACGAACGCTAGAGCGGGATCTGATAAAAGCTAATCGTGACTCGTTCGAAGATTCGGAATCAGTGACACAGTGTTGGGACTCCTCGCCTAGACAATATGTTTCTGTCATTGAGCTTCTGATACGACATGGAGCCGATCCGACCATAGTCGATGAGTACGGCTGCACAGCCCTGCAAAATGCGGCGATAGCTGCGTACAAAGGGAATATCGAAAAACTTCTCGCGCTGATGCAACCAGATACTGTTTCCTGGAGCGACTGGAAGCAAAGCCCAATTTATTCTGCGCTTCTGGGTGAGCATCCGCTCGCTGCCATGAAATCGCTGCTCGCCAAACAGGAAATCAAGGAAGCGCACTTTTGGAAGAACGGTGGAAAGCTTCAAGTCATCGAAATGGCGGCTAAAATGATCAAGCCCTTTGATATTCTGGGTTTACTATTCTGTGAGCTGCCGAGCGAGGCGCGAAATTGTAGTCATTGGATCTGATAATTGGGGTCCGATTCAGTGGGCGGCACACGAGAGACTTCCAAGTGCCTTGTCCAAACTTATCGATGGCTCTGTTCGTGATGAAGACATCGGTAGGATGGTCCATGAGGCATTACTGGCAACGTCGAAGTCAATATCGCCCCAAGAACTCGAACACGAGCCATCTTGCGAACACCTTGTCCAAGTCATGTGGAATCTTATCACGAACTCGCAGCGAACGCCCAAGAACATGGAAGCAGTCAGCGTTGCCTGGAACGTCGTGCGGAATGGTTCGGCTAGTCAGATGGGGGTAACAACGTCTCACATTGCAGAGCCTTGTGATGTATTGCGGAGGCGAGCATCTCATCTCAGAGATCACAAAGAAAGACAAAATCAATTAATCCGTCACCATAAAGAGTTGAGTCCACTCAAAGATAATAGCAACCTCAAGGCAAGCCTACATCTGAGAGATCGTGAACCTTGGCAAAAGAAGGAAAGACGCGAGAGGCAGTTCGGAAAGGAGCCAGGGGTCGAGACAAGCAAAGCGGTAAGAAGTCCTACCATCTTGGGTACTTTAAAACAAAGACATGACCATTATCAAGAGATATTGGATACGTACAAGGGGAAGGATGAACAACAACACGATTCGCCAACTCTTGATGAATGGTACTACCAATTCGCTCAAGAAGACAACGAAGCCATAAACGACCAGAGCTGTAGGAATGAGAGCCAGATTGTGAGCAAGTATCTCAGAGAGAATGAGAGAGCAGGGGATATGGGCATTGAGAGATAGCCTAATCAGTGGACAGTTGTACGTGTTAACCAAGTCTGGATCTGGGCTATTTCAACAAGTAGGTTAAATATGGCCTCGAACAAGTCTTGAGCTAACGGAACCCCAAAGAATGGGTCATTACAGCTACCGCATCACCATTAGGTGGCAGCCCCGATTTACTTGTCGAAAAGATCCTGAATTCTCTAAGCAAACATGGAGAATACGGCGGTAGTGGAGCACAGCCCGTGACCGCGTCTAAACTAGTACCAGCGATAATCGATCATTCATCGGCTCGTACAAGAGAAGATCCAACGATGGCGAGCGTATCTCCGTTGGACAAACCTTTTCTCACTATATCAACAGAATTGTAAGTCGTTAGCTAAACACTGCATATCAAAGATTGACAAGGGTTTAGGGCAGGAAGGAAACCACTCTATTCGATGACTTCCGTGCATGGTCGCCAAACGAACATCAACAGAAGAAAACCCCAAACGACAAACAGGAACAATCTCTTCAGGTTCAAAGCTTGATTGGGGGGCCGAGCCTATCAACTACCATAGAAACCAAAACAACACAGACAGCCAGGCAGACTCACAGCCACGGCCATGATATCAGTGCCGCGATCGTCGATTACGTCAAACTCTCCAACGCTGTTACAGTAGATGCTGAGTGGAGCTAGCCGGTTTTAGGCAATTCTATCTTCACACCAGTACCTCTGAAAAACTGTCATGAGTCATACGGTAGTACGTTTTATCGGCTGGGTAGGTGAGGCGGCCAACATCGGCAAGAAGAATATCTCCCCCGATCCTAGCCGGCTGTGAAGGTTGTAGCGCCGAAATTCATGGAAACTCATGGAAGCAATACTGTAGCCATTGAAGGATAGCAGTTACTGACTCCCGCAAAGCCTCCTCCGTACTAGGCGATCCTCTGTACTAGGGTAACCATGATAGTACCCCACAGATCCAACCTGTCTACCCCCTGTTAAGGATTTTTTTGGTGTCGATAGGACCACTTTCTTAACAATTGTATGCCAAGAAAGTGTGATGATAAAGGAAGGTGAACGCAGTATTCGAGGTTGACAGTGACGTATGCTACAGGGTATTTTAGCGGCATGTCTCATATGCAAACGTGCGTAATTTCTAGTGCTGTCAATCGCGATAAGATCGCAGCCCTGGCAAGGATTATATTTCCGCTAGCGGAATTAGGCTGCACATCAGCGGGGTAATGTCGGACCTTATGCACTCCAGTAACCAGGAACGTCCTCGTGTTAATGAAAACGGCCGACAGGTAAAAGACAATTGATAGTCAAAGAACCGACGAACAACATTTGCTCAGACTGAATGCGTATTGAATATAATAGACAAGTGCTACCTTGGTAGATCTCTTCCAGCGATGAAAAAATGTTGGTTTATTTCGGCTAGAGAGACGCATTGACGTTTGGGCCGATCCAGCACAATAACAAGATCAAGTCTTGATCACGCGTAAGATGGTTGGGAAAGGGCAGCCTCATAGATGACCTTACTTAAATAAGCTAGTGATCAACTAACTGAGATCCACAGGGCTTGTTTCATTTTCCTAGGGGGTTCCATTTCCGTTGTAGTGTCACCCATACAATGAGAAAGCCAAGACAAGATGGCAAAACAGAACTCTTCTGTAGTGACTCCCCAACCCTTCATCTCCTCCTTTCCATAATGTTTTTGAGTAAAACTCGTAGTAGTGACTTATTGCCTCCTATATTACCTGACCATATACGTGAGTTCTTTGCATAGCTATCGCGACAATTCTAACTGACCGTCGTCCAACCGAGCTAACTAGCCAGTGGAAAATGACAAGGGCTTGGTGAAGGAGGGTCATCGAACGACTAGGCAAGGATTGGCTATCTTTCAGGCCGAGTGACCGACGCAGATCTCAGCGTCAATGACCATGGAGCCCGGAGAGCCGAGCCGTTTCGGCGACTGGGATACCAAACTTTCTAACACTGACCTTTGCCAAATCCGGCTATACTCATGTACGTACATCTCTCATTGAGTACTGCTTCTCCTGAGGCTGATGCAACTGAAAGTTAACCTTGTCAATGAAGTGCCTTGCAGTCAGTCCGTTCTATTACTCTCCGAACGTCTTTAAGCTAGACAAAACCGGCTACACAGATATTCGATCTGCTACGGCAACGCAGTTACTTCTACCGATATGGCTTTGACCAAGACCCCAACCCCCTTCTTATGACGCCGTGAGGAATGGAGGGTGAGACATTCAGGTCTCGACTTGGTGCTACCTGAGAATCATGGATGGCTGGCTGCCTGATCAACCCCTGTCTGCCTACGTGAAGTGACAGAGGTCTGACAGGAACCTTAATCCTTTTCACACCACACGGAAAACTGTAAGATTTACCCGTGTTGCTTTGTAAGTCGTAGATCCATGTCCGCTCCTTCTTGTTTCATCCTGGCTGCAAGACAGCCTTCGCCAATCCTACCACCAGCGGATCAGATGATCTACAATCACACCCGCACCCAATGATGTAGAGACAATTACTAAAACTGGGCCTCTCACATTAGACTAAGGGTGTTTTTGCTGCCGGGAAATTGTACCGGGCATTTCCCTCGCCCTTGGCAATGGGTTTGGTTTCCCCTTTTGGATGGGAGGAGACTTGGCTGTCCTGGCGAAAGTTGAGCGAGCTGCTCGAAACATTATCAGCAACCAGGGTGCTCAGCCTTGCGATCGTATCACAATTTAAGCGCCCATGGCTCAATGCAGATGTGACAGTTGGTGATGAAAATGCTGAGCATTTACGATACAGACATTTATTGTCTTCCGAGCTTTTAAAGGAAGCGGTTTCTCCTCTGGCATAGGTAACGAATCTTTTAACGCAATCACGCATATCTATTTCTCTTAACATCTTCACAAATTCGTTGCAAGTGCTATCTTAACGAACAAACATGGAACATCATAGCCTTGAACTGCAAATTACTTGTCACAGGGCTATTGAGACCCCTCAAGATGCCGCATACGTCCTGCATGAATGCCTCATTGGAGACCTACGACTCGTCTCTCGGGGACCTACCAATGAAGAAGCACGCCAGCTTATGAAGAACCATGCAGTCTTTGTCTATCCCTTCAGCTGGATAAATGAGACGCCTCACCCAGGTTTTAATGGCTTAGTCTCTTCACCCATACCCACCAGTAATGGTTATAGTTCGAATTTGCGGCGATCATGCGTCGCATTAATGCACAGAGGCCAGCACTACCACATTGAGGTGATCTTTTGGACACAGTCATTCATTTACTAGTATCAATCACAAGGAAAAAACAGCTTATGGGATGACAGATGGCATTGGACGTTTCTTTTGTTGATTTGGGATCAGGCTACAAAGGCTTAATGGATTTGAAGCGATAAAAGAGGGACAACCTGCAAAGGACTTTTGGGTTTATTCGTCATGTGTTTTCAGTAACATGAGACTTTTATTCGATCTTTACTTATCACACAATTAACTTCATAACCCCTGTCTTGAGTGTGGCAGCCTGATCGGAGGATTTCAGTGATGATCCTTGTAGACCACGATGTGACACTCTTGGCTTGGAAACCGTTGACACATCGCAACACCCTGTGCACACTACCGACGGATCTCCCTGTCACACTCGGTCATTTCGCCACTTGAGCCATTGGAAATAGCGGTCTAGGCTTAAGAACTGATACGAGGAGATCGCCTGAGGAGCTCACCCTCCATTCGTCAAGACAGAGTTCGAAGGCGTTAGGCTACCGCCAAGGGCGTTGAGCTACCACATCCTGTGCGGGGCAAGAAGGGACAAACAACTTTAAGTTAACTTGAAAAGGTTAGCGAAGATATCGATGGAGCAGCTGATCTACTTTATCGACGCTAACCGGAAACTTTGCCCCGTATGGAGAGAGAGCGTGGAGTCAAGTGTAACCATTCGTGACGGACCACCAATTTGACGTAACTTGGATTCGCCAGGTAGGAGGCAGAAGAGATAGCCATTGGGCCATGGAAAGTACAGACGTGATTTCTAGGAACTTTCCTTACAGACTTCAGCAACCTGGCCTGTGGATCTTACTACCTATAAACTCTGGCAACGGTAATTGCGGGGTCGCAGTACAAGATCGGGATAAGGCAGAATCTGAAACATGCATCTATAAAAGAGCTCTCTTAAGGTGTAAATGTATTACTACTCGATGCTAAGTAGAGCTAGCTCCGATTGAATTTTATGTAATTCTTGCTTAATATTGCTAGTTAGCCTAGAGCTACTAAAGCTATAGTTATAAGATATTATAGTTTACTTTTATATTTAAACCCTTTATAGC